>BKCP01000001.1:3115907-3137821 GCA_008636005.1 Striga asiatica
ACTTTAATGTAGGATAATTTTTTGGGGACGGAACCTCAATTATATGTATAAATTAAAAATATTGAATTTAAAACTAATTCGACTTATTATGTTCAATATATTTAAATAATATCAAGTAATTATTATTATGCAATTTTCAATAAAAGTTACTACTCTTCAGTCACATATTTTTAAATAATAGTAATTTACAATTATTATTTTACTACTTTTGTATTATATCAACGTTAATCATTATATTTTAACTCATATACATTTACAAACGGACAATCAAAACCAAGTTTCCACCTAATTAAATATTTTTTAACTTTCAACTCATTTTATCCAATAAATCAAATAAAACCAAAAAAAAGAGGGTCTTTAATTGTACTTACGTCTCTTAAGGGGCGATTGTCTATAACTAAAACTGATTTTGATTAGATTTATGTTAAAGTGAATTCATTTTGAATAAAATTGATTGAATGGACAGTGGAGGATTGGATGGAATTTTAAATTGTATTTAATTAACATGTAATGATTAAAGTCAATACGATATAAAAATAAGAGAAAATGTAAAAATGATAGAATGTTAAAAATACGTGAGTGAATGAAAATTAATATAATATACATCAATTCTTTTCTGCAGAAGGAGACGAAAGAAAGTGATGTTGATTAATTTGTGTTGTCTAATTATATTGATAATTGAGAATAGTTGAGTTGAATAAAATTTGAGATGTATTTTAAATAAAATAATGTAAAAAAAAAAAAAAGACAGTCAATCAAACCCAATTTTAATCTGTAATCAATAACAAATCTCGTCCGGTGCATTAAGGCTCAACCTCATTTAAAATTTGTGTTTACGTCAGCTCGTTAAGAATTTACAATGAAAATTTTCATAAAAAATTTAAATCTCAATTGGTTAAACAGTGGATCTTGAGCTTGTTTAAACCTAGTTTAATTAACTAGGCGAATCTGGCTAGTAAAGACTAGTAGAGCACAAGCTTGAAAATCATAAGCTAATACTCGGCCCTAATTTTGGGCTACCAAAAAGAAAGCAGGAAGTAAAAAAACAAATTATTATGATTATTTTTGGACTAAGGTGAAAAGCATGGTTATTATTATTATTATTATAGACTTATAGTCATTTGATAACAAGGAGAATGGGGTGTCGATCGCCCTATTCTCATAAAATCACAACACAAAGTTTTGGATTTTCCAGAACATTTCATTCAACCAAAAAATCAGAACATGGAGGAATTTATAACATGCAAGAAGACAAATTAAACGACGTCGATTAGCAAAACGACGTCGTTCATGACTAAACCCAAAACTAATTAAAAGAGAAGAAAACGACGTCGTGTACAGTATATCAGAAACGACGCCGTTCGAAAATAAAAGAAACAGAGAAAATAAAAGCAGGGAAAATAAAAGGAAATGCATGCAGAGGAGAACGATGGGGAGCTGCTCATCATGATCTTCAACATGGGGTACATAACAACCAATGACTTTTAAAACCATCTCTCCAAATCAAGTGACAAATTATCCGCAGCAACACAGAAGAAGATGATGGATCTTATCACATATCAGTCTACCAAATTCCTTGACAAAACCTAAAACCTCCCATAGTATACCAACTCAATTAATCACCTCCAATGAAAAAACTTAAAACCATTAAACTGTCTTTATTGCACCAAACTGAACTGCACTCAATAAGTACTTCAGCCAAGCAAAGAAAGAAAACATCGAAAATTAACAAGCTACTCGATCCGCCGTCTCAACCGTTAGACGGGCTCCTCCTCGACTGGCTCGACTGCATTCACATAAAAAAGCAAATTTTGTTATTCAATTTCGATTTCTATTTTTTTTTCTTTTTTTTACCAAGAAATAGTAAAATCATTTACCCGAGTCTCTCACGAAAATCCCATAGCCGAATCATCGCCATCCACCGTCCACACGAAATCTGGCATGTCCCCCCTCCGCCCGGCCACCGTCCGGTAAACATAAAGCCTCTCCACCGGACAGCTCTCGGGCCTCGACTCCGGCGGGCCCCTCTCGTCAATAACCTCCACATTCAGGCCCGGCATCCTCTGGCCCAACAGCCTACACGCACCGAAACTCACGCCACATGTCGACATCCAAAGGGATCGCATTGTCTCCAGCTTGGCCGCATTCGCCAGCAAGGCCTCGTCCCCAAACGGGCAATCCCTTATCTCGAGCTTCCGCAGACTCACACAGCCCGACAGCACGTGGGCCAGGCCCAAATCACCATCCCCAGCAAAAGCCACTGATAACATTTCAAGTTTCTTGGCGTGGGCCCCGATGTATTCGAAGACTCGGTCTGTTAACAGGCCCGACATCGAGAGTCGCCGGAGGTCCCGGCAATTCTCGACGATCGAGCCGAAACCTGAGTCGAGCGGCTCTTGGGTTAGGTAATCGGGAGCCTGAGGCTCGATTATGCAGAGGCGAAAACGGATTAGGTTCGGCCGGTTATGGGATATGGCGATCAAAGCTGCGTTCGACATTTGGCGGCAGAAGTAGAGGACAGACTCCAGTTTCGGGCAGCCGGCGGAAATCGAGACGAGTCCCCGCTCGGTTAGGGAGACGTTCGGCTCGGCTCCGAAAGGGTCTGACGGGAAGACGCGAAGCTCGTTTAGGTTTTTGCACGAGGCGGATATTGCTTCAAGGCCACTATCTTCAATGTAATCAAGAACCTGATAAAAAAAAATCAATCAAAACTAAAATTTAACTCAACTTTAACCAAATCCCACTATCTTCAATATTATCAATATATTTAAATAATATCAATCAATTGTTTTTACAGATCAGCTTTAATTCACTATTAATGCACTCACATAATTAAATTTGAATTGATCATCGCTTCCAATTCTTTCTCCTATTTTTACATCAAATCAATTTTAATTATTTTATTTTACATAATATTTTAATTTAAACTTAAATTCTCACTGACAATTAACCATACTTTCTTTTTTCAAAATTAACTATGGTTAAAACAAAAAAAAAATCAAATCCATATCCAACCACACCGTTAATCGCGACACGAAAAAATTAGCTAGAGATAAATCGATCGATCTAAGTTATGTCTTACCCAGAGACGATGCAGATTACGACACTGAGTAACGAGATTTGCGAGATCCGAACACTGAATTGTGGCGTAACTCAAATTGAGTGATGTGATTTGGGAGCAAACGGGATAAACGGCCGGGAGATAAGCCGGGACCACATCCCAAAAACCCGACAAGCCTTTAAGATTCTTGCAGGACGAGAATGCTTTTGTGAGGCTCGAAAATGTATCTGGCCGAAAATCGGCTGAATACGCGCCGGTGCCAAGCTCGACCAGCTGGGGCGCATGGCGAAGAAGATTGGCTAGCTTATCGAGAGGCACGGCTCGATTTAGGCGGAGGGTTTTTAGATTAGGGGACCGTGCAACTAAGCGTTCTAAAGCCGAGAAGCTGATCTCAGAGCTTAAGCAGGAGAAGTTGAGTGAGACAAGAGAAGTGTATTCGTCGGGAAAATGGCTGAGCCAGTGCCCGCTAAGATCCTCGACTTCACTTTCCCTCAAATCGAGCTCTTTTAGGTTCCTGTATTGGAAACAATAGGCCCCAATTATTGGATGTTATAATAATGAATAATGAATTGGTAGATTTCAACAAATAGCAATTCCTATTTCTACAAGAAAAAGATGTGAAGAGAGAAAAGTTTAGATCTTTATCATATATTCACGATTTACATGAACTTGAACAATGATATTTAATAAAGTGTAAAGATCTTAGACTCCACTGTAGATTGCATAATTAAACTCTCGAAAAATAGATCAAATTTGTTGTTGGAGTATTTTGAATCAAGAAATGCAGAATCTAAATCTAAAATGTAAATTTCTCTCCCGTAATATATCAGTGTTTCAAATTAGATCGAGATCGAGCTCCAGTTGACCCACTGGACCCTAGAAAGCCAATATTTACGATATTGCCACTCAACAGTTGCTAAGTATGAACATTCACTGCAAAACTGTCCGATTATAACTTTCATAAATTTTTCACTTTTAATAGCATAAAACCCAGACATTCTTTCAACTTCAACTAATCCCCTTCAAAATTGTACATTTTGTCAATTATTTTCACTTCTAAATCTAATAGCTCAAAACCCAAGCTATAGTTACACTTCAACTAATCCCCTCCAAAATTTAACTTTTTTTCAATTATTTTCACTTCTAATAGATCAACACCCAGACTTCCTTTCCAGTTGAACTAATCCCCTCCAAAATTTTACTTTTTCTTCAATTTTTTTTTTACTTTTCATAGCTCAAAGATCCAAACTTTCTTCCCATTTTCACCAGGTGCCTACACGAACCTACCNTACGCAACAGAACACTTTAAAGACTCGATTTTCTTCCAATTAATAACCTGCAATTGGCCGCAATCGACGCGAGCCCATCCGTAGTGAACCCCTCGCACGACGAAAGAACCAAAACCTTAAAATTCCTGAACGACCTTGAGATCATCTCCAGGCACTCGTCCGTCACCACCATCCTCTTGAGCCTGATCTCCTCCAGCAGCGGGTAGCCCGCCGCCATCGCCGTGACCCACGGGCGCACGTAACCGCCCCATCCCTCCGGCACGAGGTTGAAATCCGCGAAATGCGGCTTCCCCTTCAGCTCCACCGCCCACACCTCCGGGAACCTCCGGATCGCGACTTCCGGAGAGACGGCGTAGCAGTTACCGACAAAGATGCGGCGGCGGCACCACCGCTCCGTCTCGTACCACGACTTGCACACCAGCGACGCCGCGTTACGGTCCCGGTCGGAGCTCAGGAACGAGAAGACGTGCTCCAGCACTTCCTCCGGGAATGAATACGCCATGGGAGGACCAAAATTTGGTACTTCAAGCGCTGGATCTGAGTAGTAGAGAGAGACAGAGAAGCTCTGTGAGGTGGAATTGAAAGAAGCTCTTTGTTGAGAAGATAAGACCTTTTTTCTCTCTCTCTCCGTGTGTTTTTATAGGTGGTGCCACTTTTGGGGTAAGCTGAAGTCCTAACCAGTGTTTGGATCATCGAGTGGGATGATGACACGTGTGCTGAGTAAAAGTTGACCGTCAGATTGAGCGGTGGGGGGCCCTTATCTGATTGAAACAAAGGGCGACCGTAGAAACAATGTGGGTGACAGGGACGTGGCCAATGGGAAGAGGCGAAATTGGTTTTTCCAAATGATTATTTGTTGTATTTCACTTTTTAATTTTACTAATACAGTAATAGAATAAAAAATAATTATCAATGAGTACTAATAAAAAAAATTATTATTTTTATATCCCATTAAATCTAATTATATTCGCTGGGATAGAAAATTGATAAAAGGAGGGGCAAGTTTTGTTTTATACTTAGGCTAGTGCATATCCCGTAGGATGCACGGCGTGCACTTTTTAAGGTTATTTACTCAGTCCTATTCGTGAATAAAAATAATTAAATAAATAAAATAAAGAATATTATTATATATTATTAAAAACCTCATTGGAGAGAATATTTTTTGCTTTGTAGACACACTATCTTCCCCCGTAAATTAATATTTTCAGGCCTTTTCGATCAATTACACTGGAACAGCTACATACAACTGGCCGTGACTGAATACCGACTTCTTCAAGAACATGTCAACATGTGATAAAGACTAACTCTGACTGTTGTTAATTGTTATGACATAAAAAACCATTAGAAGAAATTGTCTCCGCTAAAATTTTAAAAAAATTATAAAGTCGGAAGTTGTTAGTCATTTGAAGTATCAACACCTTATCTCCTGCATTAGATCCAATCAATACCTTACATTCAAGCACATGAGCGGAGAGTTTTATGACCTCCAATATCGTTCCTTACATTCAAGCACGTGAGTACTAAAATTATTATAATAAACTTTGAATATTAATGTTAATATTAGTTTTAGTATTATAGATATTATCTATATAAGAACACGAATTGCAATGAAAATAAATAAACTCACCTCCTCGATGAATAAAATTTTCATGTAGTTTTTATATTCAATGCGAACAATTATTCGAAATTACCCGCAACATCAAACATGGTTTATCGATTCTTGAAACTTGCTTTGGCAAACCGAATTTGCACATCATGTTAAAAGTACTGTAATTGACTAAAAACAAAACTAAAAAAGAATATAGCATGTGAGTTATTACATGACTTATCTATTAATTTATAGAGTTAGTAAAATACTTAATTTAATTAATTTCTAAAAATACTTTGATTTGAAAACATTGTAAAAAAGATAACTTATGGTCTAGAAATTGATCAATTTATTTTTTTTTTTAAAAGCTCTCTTTTTATTTTGCTCAAAACGCCTTTCTTTAGTCTTTACCTGTGAATCGGGAAAGGTTATTTGCAAAGGTAATTAATTTGATAATATTATCTATTTATGTTATATTATACTCCCTCCGTTTTTTATTAAATGTCGTTTTGACTTTTTTGATTCATCCATTTTGCTACGTATCTAGACATTTTTAATGTCTAGATACGTAGCAAAATGGATGAATCAAAAAAGTCAAAACGACATTTAATAAAAAACGGAGGGAGTAATGATTTGATATTTGATATTATAGTTAATTTTAAAAAATATTTATATATGTTGCAAGGTTCTTTATGTACAGTCCTAACACTTTTTCTTGAGTAGATGTGGGAAAAAACCTATTTATTTGTTAATAAAATTTCATATATTCACACATTTCTTTATGCTTTTTTGACAATAACCGATTTATTTGAAAATAGATTTTTTTGTATATTGCAAAGTAATATCTCAGCACACAGTTTTTATTTATAAATTGGTATCTATCACATATTTGTAAAATAAATCCTTATATATAACTTGGTTATTTTGAATATCTTGAGACACATATAAAATATAAATTCGAATATTTGTGCTAAGTATCTGTATTAGTTATGTATCTATTTATAATAAATATTCATTTCAGTAGATAAATTTTTTATTTAAAGTTCATTTCCTTATTTTCAGAACTTTCATACAAATTGTATTGATTGCATTCTACGCATATTTAAAGTAGAAGATCGACGTAATCTTTATAATTGATTATACAGGCATATATATCGAATATTGATATCACTTTACACGCAATTAAATAAATTTATTATTTTGTTGTATTGGATATTTATCAGTTATGTTTTTATATATGGTCAGTTGTCTTTTCATTCTTACAAAATCATAATAAATAAAAAATTTAGAAAGAAAATTATAAGATATATTTAATTCATAATTATTATATATAAAAAATACACAATATAAAATAAATAATTCAAAATTCACAATTTAAATAGCTTAAAAGTTTATTTCTTTTTAACCGTGGATATTTATTAGTTTTCTTTAAATATATGATTACGCAAATCAAATGATACACTTCACTCTTACAGTTAGTGTTTTAGGGAATGTATATCTCGAGATACTAGAACCTGATATATGTGATTAGTATTACCATAATAAATCAGCCGCAGTAGTCTAAATTGTATCTTTAAAAATCAACAGAAATCACATGTAATTGATAGATTTAAAAAAAGAATTTTTTATTTGATTAATATTACCTTAATAAATCAGCTGCAATTACCTAAATTGTACCTTTACAACATACCATAAAATATTTAAAATAATTTCCATATTAGTAAACAACACTTTTTTTTAGGGAAATGGTTATTATTTAAAAAATAATTAAACGTTTCTATATATATATATATATATATATATAGATTCGCAATTTTGAAATATTTCACTTTTCTTACATGTATTTCGCTCAACAGTCACATGTTTTAATCGTGTCGTTGGATCATTTGATCGTTCATGGGATCTAACGACCAGAATCTACCTGACCCGCATGAAGATTGGGTTGACCCAGACCTGACGGGTCTCCGTCCGAGAAATAAAAAACGAATCCAAAAAATTCAAAAAATAGGCCGAGCTTGAGCTGACACTTCGGGCCAGTTTAGGGTCTTCTAGGAAGCGATCCGGGAGCGGGCCAGGATTGGATTTTGGCCACGTCTAATCCAAACACATATCGTTGGAGTTTTTTATTGTTACTCGACAACCTTTGATTCAAAAATATAATTATTTTTAAATGGTCTAACGTTAAACAGATTATATATCATATTTTTTGAATGAAAATATTTAATTATATTATGAAATAATGTATATTTATTTATACTAATTTTTAATTTTTTTAGTGTAACATTTTAGTTTTATATATATACGTGTGTGCGTGTGTGTGGGGTGTGGGGGTGAGGGTTGTTGGGGTTGGGGGGTTTGAAAAATATGACTATCAATAATGTGTGCTCTGTAGACATGGTCAAATGGCGGGCCCGAAGGGTTGGGTTACTTTGACCCTGAACCGGCACGCCCTAAATCCGTGTCCGCTCATGACCCGACCCGGCAAAATAAAAAAAAAATAAAAAAATAAAAAAAAAGAGGAATTCAAAAACAGTTCATTTTTCCCGTACCAAACCGCACTCGGCTCGACCCGCATGGTCGGTGTCGACAAAAAGAAGGCCCTGGACCGGCCCGCTTGAAATCCGAGTTGGGTTTGAACACGCGGTCAAAGAGTTTGACCGGGCAGAGTCCGGGCCAGGTCCGTGCTGGGTCGGCGGATCGGTTGACCCGGTGACCATGTCTAGTGCTTTGTGACTGTAACTAAAAGTTTGAAGACTTGGACTCATGATGATGATTTTTTATTTATTTATTTATTTGTTTTCAAATAGGGAGTAAAAATGTAAATAAAATTCGATAGTAACATATCGGAATTTTATTGCCATTTGGGATTTGGAAAAATAGCATGCGAATGTAACTTTATGACCTTAATCTCAATCCAAAGGAATCAATACCAGTTTTTATCTAACACTCAATCAAATGGCATACGTAAACAACTTTAGAACAATTGTAAAATCCATAACATTCCAAGGTGATCTTAATTAGTAACCACTAAAAATATTTTATTACGCAGTTTATATAACAGTCAAGCCATATGGCTGTAATATTCAGACAAGTGATCTGTAAAAAAAAAATAATTATTAACTATAATTACAACTAAATCAAATTAGTCAAGAAAGGCATGAATTATTTACCGCGAGCACTCTATTATTATATAAGAGTAGATTTTATGTATTGTATTGTATATTTATTAATTAGGTTATCATACTCTTTTTATTTTTTATAATATAATTGTATTATGAAATATCACAAATATAACAGTCATAGTATGAATATTCATATTTTCTTAAAAAACGTCTAAAATAGTTGGCTTTGGCCACGATTTGACCCGGACCATGAGTATTAAGGGTGTTATTAGATATAAGTTTTTGGATGTGTTTTTGATTATTTAGTGAAATAAAGTTCAAAAAAAAAAAAGCTGGTGAGTGGAGTTTTGGATTAGATTTTGAGTTTGTAATTGAACATTTAAAACGATGTGATGTAAAAAGTAGAAGATAAGTATTTGAATTTGATCGTTAGTTAAAAATATGCGAGTGGATAAATAGTTAAATAAAGTTAATGTGATGATTAAGATGACTGTTTGATATTATTTAATTATATTGATAACATCAAAAATAATTAAATTGAGTTTGAATTTGAGTTATAAAAGTCTGAATTTGAAATTGTTAGGTGAATTTGAAATGAATTTGATTGGTTAGTTACTGATAGAGACGAGCTCGCAATAACTTTTCTGAACAAATACCATCGTCTCCAGGTCTAGTTCATTTATTTCTTATTATATTTTCTTTTTAGTGCATTTTATTTCTATAGATATTTAATTAGTAGATAAATAATTACTTTGGTAGTCAAGATATGTTAGGACTCTTGTTACTTTTATCTGGGTTGGGGGAAACAGAACGAGACAGTTTTTGATGAATAATATTTCTGCGTTGTGAACTTTTGTGAGAGAGTATCTCATATTCTTTCCAATTGTACTACGCCCTACATCAGTTGGTATCCAGAGACAAGCGACGATCCACGATGCCGCCAAAGAGAGATAACGCCGTCGACGATCGTTTCCAGCGAATGGAAGAGCGATTCCAGGGGATGGACGACCGATTTACGGACCTTTCAACGGGGATCGAGAAATTGCGCCAGACAATAAGTACCATGATGGAGGAGGTTCGTACGAGACGCGATGGCGGCGACTGGGCCGTGCGCGGTGGGTTTCGCGGAGGTTGTGGGGGACGCGGCTCCATCCGGCGACGAGGATGATGACGACACCGTCAGCGAGGTCAACCCGTTCGCAAGAGTACAACGACGGCACCCGGCGGGTGACGACGTCTTCGGGCAGGGGGACAGCGGCGGTGGTCGTGGTCCACGCGGCTTCGGCGGTGGCGGGTTCAGACACCGTGATGGACGGTTTGCAAGGGCCCGGGCTGAAGCCAACGATGACGGCGAGTGGGGACCCGAGGAGTTAGGGTTTGGTGGCAGCGGGCCTCGTTACCGCTGCGAGGATGATCGGGACTTCGACCGACGGGAGCGGGCTGAGTTCCGTGATCGGGACGGTTACGAGAGAGGGGTACCGCACCGATGTGACGGAAGGAGCTCATTGAAAGGGGGCGATGACTCGCGTTGGAAGCAATGGTTTCGTGTTGATATTCCCGAGTTTGACGGCAGAGTGGACGAATCAGAATTTATCGATTGGTGGGCTTCGGTTGAGGCCGGCCTCGCTTTTAAGGAGGTCCCGGAAGGGAGACGTGTCGCTTTAGTCGCCACACGTCTTCGGGGTCGAGCGACAGTATGGTGGATGCAACTCACCATCTTGCGGCATCGTCAAGGGAAACCGGAACTATCATCGTGGATGAAATTCCGAGAGTATGTAGAGCGTGAGTTTGTTCCGTACAACTACGATAGCCTTGTTTATCACCAGCTGCAAAATCTACATCAAGAGACACGCTCGGTAAATGAGTATACGACGGAGTTCCATCGGCTTTTGACTTGTGTCCACTTACGTGAGACGAAAAATCAGCTAGTTTCTCGGTATGTAGCAGGGTTACGTACGGGGATTCGTGATATGTTGAATATGTTTCGATCGGATTCAATGTCGGATGCTCACCAACGAGCCCTCCTCGTTGAGATTCAATTGGGGCAGAAAGCGGGACAGCCTGGGACTTCATCTTCACCTCCAGGAGCGGCAATGGGAATAGGCCCGCAAGTCGCGCATTCGGGACCAACGGCGAGTGGCGGGTTTGGCCTCGGCACAGCCGCCGGTCGTACTTCTGCATCCGGTGGAGGGATTCGATGCTTTGCGTGCGGTGAGCTTGGCTATCGGCAGACGGCTTGTAAAAAAGGGGCCGAGTCACGTGCTTTGTTCGCCGAGGAAACAGCGGAATATTCGACAGCCGCAGTATATGATGGCCCTCTAATTTTTTACAAGGAGCCGGAGGATCCTGAGGTGCATGTCTCGGGGGACGTAGGACATGCGCTTGTCCTTCGACGGTCTCTCTTGTCACCGCACATCAAGTACATTGATGAGGGCCAGCGTCGAAAACTTTTCGAATCTACGTGCACCATAGGCAGTCGGGTTTGTCGTTTTGTTATTGATTCTGGGTCCTGCGAAAATGTGATCTCTAGTGAGGCTGTAGTGAAGCTTGGGTTGTCGACGGAGCAGCATCCAGATCCTTATGCTCTCGCATGGATACAGCGTGACAACGCTATCCCTGTTGACCGACGAGTGTTGGTGTCTTTCTCTATTGGTTCTGCATATAAGGATGAGGTGTGGTGTGATGTCGTGCCGATGGATGATTGGCACCTTCTCTTAGGGCGTCCTTGGCAATTTGATCGCGTCGTGTTGCATAATGGGCGCGTTAACACGTATGCGTTCTTGTTTGGGGGCACCCGCTTTGTTTTACATCCCTCGGCCCCCTGTTTGGTTCCTTGGCCACCGCCGTCGACAGCTTTATTCCTTTCTCGCGTAGGGCCATGTGAGGAGGTGTTCGGTTCGTTGGTCGACCGTTCGATGGTGTTTGATGTGGGCAACTTTGCGTGGGTTGTTTCCACAACGGACGGTCGGCTCGGCCCCTCCGAGATTGTCGAACACTTTAGTCCGGATGCCTACCGTCTCTGTTTTCCGTCGCATGTGTTCGCCGGATGTTTTCCATGTGACGCAGTTGGCCCCTTTGCAGCTCGGCGACTCTGACGGAGACGAGCTCGATTCGGATTCGAGGGCGAATCCTTCTCAATCGGAGGAGAATGATGGAGACGAGCTCGCAATAGCTTTTCTGAAGATATACGATCGGCTTCGGGTCTAGTTTATTTATTTCTTATTATATTTTCTTTTTAGTGCATTTCATTTTCTTAGATATTTAATTAGTAGAAAAATAATTATCTTGGTAGTCAAGATATGTTAGGACTCTTGTTACTTTTATCTGACTTAGGGGAAATAGAACGAGACAGTTTTTGATGAATAATATTTCTGCGGTGTGAACTTTTGTGAGAGAGTATCTCATATTCTTTCCAATTGTACTACGCCCTACATAAGTTACGAATTGAATTTTTTGTCCAATAATCGAACCCCTAATAGTCAAACGATGTTTAAATTACTCAGGTGTTAAACTATGCTTAGATTACTCAGGTGTATATGGATAATATCTAATTTTGTTCGTGAATTATAGAGAAATATATTATATGAAAATTCTTTCGTGATTGAATTAAATGCAGAGGAGTATGCTACCACCATGTTTGTTAATGAAAATTTTCAAAAATTTTCTAACATTTTAACTCAACCACTTTATTTAACTCAACTTTAACTCAACCCCACTATCTCAAAATTATCATAATTAAATAATATCAATAAATCATTCATACACACCACATCAACCTTAATTCACTATTCATCCACTCACATTATTTTAACTAACCATCACTTCAAATCTCTCTCTCCTGCTTTTATATCAAATCAATTTTAATTATTTTATTTTAAATATTATTTTAATATACACAATAACAATTAATCATACCACATTTTTCAAAATTAACCAAAACAAATCAAAAAATTCAAACAAAATTAAAATTTTTTATAAACAAACATGCTCTACATTATGACGGATTAGATTATCTCACAAAAAAAATAATATAAAAAGTGAACTCATAATTTTGTAATTATATTTATTATTATTATTATTGTTGTTGTTGAAATGACATCATTTATCTGCATGCATGTTATTATCGAGTTTCTAAAAATATTAAATAAAGATGATAAAAGTGGGTCGCATAAAAATGGATCTCATGCTTCAAAATTTACGGTCAGATCTGACGGATGAGATTGTGGGTTGGGGGGACCACTGGTGGACTATATAGGGGCGCGGTAACTCAGCAAATACTATGATGTGATTTCCACTTATCATGCAACCGCAGGCCAACCAATGATAACCTGCCACGTACGAAACTTTTTGGGCGCGATAACTCAGCAAATACTATGATGTGATTTCCGCTTATCATGCAACCGCAGGCCAACCAATGATATCCTGCCACGTACGAAGCTTTTTAACTAGAATTCTGGTGATAAGTGAGAACAATAAATTTAGGTAACATGGGTTTTTGACATATGGTTGAATTTCTTTTTTTCGCCTGCGATTTTTATCTGCATTGATATTTGGAGTACCAAAATAAGGGGAAATTTATTAAATATTAAGTATATTGCATGTTTGTATCACGTATATGACAATTTATTCAATCAACCATACAAAAGTACAAGTCATGCAAATAAATATTAGTTTTGAATCAAGCTAAATAATTTTAATAGTCATAATTATAGCGATTGATTATTGCTGACAATAATTTTTTTTTTTTTTTTTGTGTAGCAAACTTATTTGGTACCACAAAAGGATTCTATTATAAATTTTGATTATCTGGTTGAATTAGCTGACGTGAATAAGTGCTTGTTACTAATTAGTTATTGAAATCTAATAACTAACTAAAATTCAATCATATATTGCAAACAACTTCATTGAGCTTTAAATTTAACCTTTTTGATCAAAAAAATATTTCGAACGTTTATTACTAACCAAAAAAATCATGGACCGTGACACAATGCAAACCTCTAATTCAATCTCAAATATATCGTAACAAGTCACACTCTTTGTAACACAGCAGCTTCGTACATTTACGTACCGATATTGAAATATCATATTTTAGTGAACAATCATTTAAAAAGAATAAATGTAATGGATAATTATGAAATTCAGACTTCATAATTTCGTAGTAAGATTTTTTCAAACACTCGTCTATGAGATAACCTTCTAATAACTAAAAAAAAATCACAAAATCCACCAATTATTACCTCCAATATAATTAATGACACATATTATCATGGTGGTCAATTTATCCACAGCTTTGTACAGAACGATTTTATTTATTTTTGAAATAAGATCTATTGGTTTTTGAAATAAGTGCACTTACACACACAGTGATATAATTAAAGTAGGAATTAAAGTACTATCTATATTAGTGTTTGTATAAGATATGAAATTAAATGCTGATGTTAGAAAAAAAAGGTTGAGATTCTTCTTGAATGATAGTACATATTTGACAGCATAATAAATGAAGCAATAGTCCAAAATAATTAAAATAAAATAAAATTGTATTTTTAATACCAAAAAAAAAAAAAAGGACACAGTGAATTGGGCCCATGTTTGCATCTTATTGGTGGGGAAGATAAAACTGGACACTGCACATAATGTTTGCAATCACAGCAAAATTCTATTTCTTTTGACAGTATTTAATGACCACATTGCCCTTGTTCTGATCTGAAATTAAATTCTCCTCATTGGAGTAAATGAAGGGCAATACTGTCAGTCCAAGAAAGGGACATGGTATAATGGGTTTTGCACTGTCTCGGNTTCCCTCCACCAGAGGCACATTTATGAAGTATATTTCATCCTAAACATGATGCACTTATTGAGTTTTATCATTGTATTTTAATGGTAAAAAAATTTAGTTCTGCAGTTATTGATTTTTATCGTTGAACTCTAACGGTATAAAAATTCGGTTCTGCATTGCATTTGTTTGTAAGTGTAAATTTATAAAAGTTGATTGATATCAAATAAAAGAAAATGTAGTTGAATATGAGATTAACAATTCAACCTTATTAATGTTTGGTCAATACATACGTCCGTTGTTATTCAGACCCAACAGTTAATTAGGTAGTCATATTATTTCAAAAGGTATGTATATTTTTAAATTAAAATGTTATAATCTAAACCGAAATAAATACATTTCATAACATAAATATGTCTGTTCATTAGAAAAATATAATGAGTCGAGTCACCTAACTGTTAGATTGCCTCATACACGATAGTTGAAAATGTGATGGAATGATTTATTCTTTTTTTTAATCATAAAATTTCTTGTGAGGCAATTTAACTGTTCGACGGGTCAACCCGGAATACTATGTGAAAAGAAATACACAACTACACTACTAAACGTCATAATTCTCAAATTTTTATTTTTTTATTTTTAATTATCATAATTTATAATCACCACCCCACATATCTATATCTATCTATATATATAAAAAAAGGTTTCATTATTTTTTAAATATTAACTATTTCCCTCCAAAAAAAATTATTTACTATTTTGGGAAATTAATTTAACAATTTATGGTATATTTCAAATAATCACTTATTGAAATTACAGCTCATTAT
The DNA here is from genome assembly GCA_008636005.1 of Striga asiatica. Taxonomy (NCBI): domain Eukaryota; kingdom Viridiplantae; phylum Streptophyta; class Magnoliopsida; order Lamiales; family Orobanchaceae; genus Striga; species Striga asiatica. The sequence continues at coordinate 3,131,568 of BKCP01000001.1, forward strand.
TTAAGGTTAAAATGAGACTTTTCTAATTTTTGGTGATTTCTAAAGCTTTGCTACTCTTAGTTATGGTCTTCGACAAGATTAGGCAGTGCTTTTTGGTAGTATATTAAACTATGTATTTAATTTTTTCGTATTTATTTTTTTCGTATGGATAATTGAGAATGTTTTGAAAAATAATTAATTTACCATTTAATTGTAGATGTAATTGATCTAATTGTTGAAATTAGATCGATGCAAATTAAACAGGTTGATGGCGCCCCTACACAAATGATTGTGTTTTCTCCTAGTGATCGACAATATATTTTTTATTCATTATATGCTTTTTTTTTCTAAAAATCATTTAATAATTCATTTAAATGAACATTTATGAGGAACAAGATTGATTGCAAGGGGTAATTTCGTTGATCGAAATTGAAAATGAATATGACAATGATCCTCATCCACATTTGCTAATTGTACATCTTTGTCAAACAAAATCATGAGGAGGTATTTTCGTAATAGTTTATAATATATTTATATTTTGTTAATTATAACATAGATATATTTAAATACATATTTTAACATTTAACAAATACATTTATAATTTTACACGATGTTAAAGTTTTATTTTTTTTTAATTTATATTACAATTCTATTTATAATATCTATTTTTATATTTAACAAACACGTGTTTATTTAAATATGTATCAATATTTCAGTTAATGATCCACTATCTACTTCGAAGAATGTTACTAAGCTAATTGTTGGTCATGGTGTTCACGAATAAACAAGAGTCACGGTCAGTCTTTAACATATGTTAGCATGTTTTTTAAGAAATCAGTGTTCAGTCTTGGCCAGTTGTATGTATCTGTTTTCCATGTCACTAATAAAAATAGATTGAAAATATTAATTTGCAGAGAGGATGGTGTGCCTACAAGACGAAAAATATTGTATACAAGAAGGCTTTTAACAATATATGGTATTAATTTTTTATTCTAATTATTTATGTATCCACCATTATAATAATAAGGCTTGATAAATAGTGTTAAAATTGTCCACCCGTACATCGCACGGGCTCTGCATTAATAAGAAGAATGTGCTTAGAAATTAATGTGCGAAATTGTGCGTTAAACCATTAATTTTTCCGATCAAGCACGCAATTTGCTGAGTTGTAATGCACGTAAAGTTGATCATGTTTCCCAGTGAGATAATTAATAAATGGGATTAATTTATACAAATTAATTATTACTCAACTATATAAATTACTCAACTACTAAATTTTTTTTGATTTGAATAACAAATTTATGTTAATTAATGAAACAATATAATTTTTACTATTATACTTATTATTTACATAGATTTTCAAATATATGATAAAATTTTATCAAATTAATTATTTTATGGGATCACATTGTCGTCAAATCGAATTTTTGATTAAAAAATTTAAAATAAAATTTAATTTGAAATGAATATAATATAATTTCTTATTAGTTACGTGCACTATAAGAATTGTGTACTAATATAAGGTAGACATGTTTTTATGTAACTTTGTATAATTTAAATTCATATAATATTTTTAATAAATTAATATAAATAAATTGTATTACATATTGATTAAATATATTAAATTTATAAATATTAATTAATAAATTTTAATTTTTAAATATTAATAAATATCTCTTCCCGCACGAGATTCACAAGATAGTGTGTTGAGTTAATACTTAATAGTTGAATCTATATATATATAATTGCTAGCTTAGCAATAAATTTTACCTAATAAATAAAACCTAATAAATTTTACCTATGTGGCAAATCATTAAATAAAACCTAATAAATTATACTTATGGCATTAATACACTCTATCTCATTAATAATAAAATATTTCATTACACTTTTTGTGGTTAATTAAACTATTATATTTTATGTTAATTGAGTAATAATTATATTTCTTAGTGAATCATATAATAGTTTTATGGAATCATATAATAGTTAATATTAAAATTAGTAATTATATTTTAAACTAAATGATATATGAAAGTTACATAAAATTATTTTACACTGAAATCAATTTTATATTTTTTTATATTATTAAGCGATTGTTTTTAAAATAAATTAATTTCTTTTATGTCACAATAAAATTTCTTAAACTCATATAAGTAATTGTTATAATAAATTTAATTTTTTCAGCTAATTAATTGGTCATGGTCATTCAAATTACAAAAAATATAAGTTTTTACTATGTATGCAATTAATATAGTGATTCGTATGCAATCAAATCGTATGTACTATTTATTTTAACCAATGATCAAATTTTAAAATTTAATACTATTATCTAATTTATATTTTAATATTATATGCATAAAATATAACTTATAATACTATATATTTGAAATATAATTCTATTATTTAACTTATAATTTTAATATTATATGCTTAAAAATAATTTATAATATTTAATTTTATCTACATCTGTGCAAATGCACAATACTAGTTTTTTTAATACTTGTCATTAAATTAATTGGATTTAATTATTAAGCCCACGCTTGGTCTCCGGGAATCTCTCCCATCCCTCGAGTGGCCATGGCTTGGACTTTGCCTTATTATTAATATTAATAAATCAGTACAAGAAAAATAAAATATAAAAAATATTGCAATTTTTTTGGGAAATAAATTTCTAGGGTTAGAATAACAAAATATTATTGTTATTAGAATAGTATCAATTTATGTAAAAAATTTAAAGTAATTACGGTTTCCCATGCTTCATGGTCCAATGTTACATTATGCACATGATACATGTTTTACGAAAACTAATACTACCTCCTTTTTTTTTTTATAAATGTCATTTTGACTTTATCAATAATTGTCTAAATAAATGACGTTTTGAATCTTTTGTACATATTTTTCCATTATTACCNATGGGATGTTGAATTTTGTGAAACCATTATATATGCACAAACTTTAGAGTAATGGGAATAATATATAATTTCTTTTACAATTTCTATCAATGCGGAAGGTGAATTCGTAAGCATAATTGTTAAAAAAAATGAGTTACTCGTTAGCTTGATTTGTTTAAATTCGAACTTATTTAAGGCTTGATTAGTCGGCCAGACTTATTAGAGTTGAAAAATATGATTGTTTACGTATTTTTAAAATTTTTAACCAATTCGACTCGTTAAGATTGAACTGATCAATATGTTAACGAGTCAAATTCGAACCCATTTATCGATTTGTTAAATTAACAAGTCAAATTTTGCTCGAGAATAATTCGAGTAACTCAAACTCAAGTATCAACGCTCGAACTCAATGAACTCTATTCCAATAGAGAGGTAAGATACTATATATATATATGTTAGTTGATATGCAAATAAAGAAAGTTGTAAAAGGTATTGGAAAAAATAAGTTGCGAAAGGCAAGAGAAGAGAAAAAATAATTTAATTCATCCAATAATTTTGTTAATTTGTGGCTTTCGGCTAATTGGCTTACGCAACATCCCATTAAACAGTCTCCACACACAATCAATTATTGATTTTCCATTTCTTTATAAGTCTATATTTTATATAGTTTGGTGTAATTCTAAATGTTATTATTTATTTACTTTATCTATGAATTAGGCCATCTGCCTTTGATATTTTTTTCCCAATTTAAGTATAAGATCCAATTTTGAACATCTATCATATTCCCCAAACTATTAATTAAACACGTGGTTTATTTGTTACTTTAAAGAACAATATCTGATACTTTAGAGTAAAAATTCGAAATTATTTATAGGCATATTGACATTTTCTAAGTCGCGTATACGCTAATTAATGACGATGCAACTGAAATTTATTTTTACTGAAATGAAATAAATGAATGTTATTAAATAACAAAAACCAAAGCATGGTCTACAACAGTGACTCTATGAAATAAATATGGAATATATTTTGGACCCACTCATCATGTGGAATTTAAAACCATGCTCATGATTTTCTCCCTATAATAAATATAGTTCAAATAAACAAAACTTTGAACTATTTTGAATATAAAAATATGTGCAATTTGAAGCTTATATTTAGGATTCTCATCAAAAATTTTTAAAAAAAACTTATCATCATTCAATTATAGATACATCATTTGATTTTCTTACAACGTGTTAAAAGATTTTTTTCTTTTTTTTTATCTTTAATGTTAATAGGATTGCTAGACAAAATAAGTTGCTCGTGAATTCAATTTTGCTTGGTTAGATTTGGTAAGGTTTGATCTCGAAGTCATAAAATAAGTCGAATTCGAAGTCGTTTAATTAGTTAGTTGAACTCGATTCTTTATCATTGAGATTGGAGATGAGCTCAAGTGGGTTTATCGACTCATTAAATTAATAAGACGAACTCAACTCGACCTTGACTCAGCTCGTTTCTAACTCTAAAAGTCCACGTAGTAAAAGAGGATCACAAAAATTAAACTCTTCAACTTATTGCTAAATGCACCTATCTTAAATAGTGATAACAATAAAATATAACAATATATAATGGGGGAAAAAAGGAAGACAAGTCAAAAAGAGAAAGAAAAAAATAAAATAAAAGCAAGAAAATTGCAACCATAATATGCAGAGAAGATACTGCCAAACAAGGCGTCTGTGGAAAGTGAAAGCTTAATAAAGCAAATAAAATTAGTTGACTCAAAGCTCAAATAGGCACGAACCAATTAATTGGGGGCCCAATTCTAAAATACTCGATAAGTGGGCCCATTACCTTCAATCTGCCTACTACCGGCCTTGGCCTGTCTTTTCACACTTTTTCTGCCTATACCCCCTATCCTCCTCCACAGATTAATTGCAAACAGGTACCATAATTATGGAAAATGGCAGTTCTAGTCATATATTCGATAATTTATATTTCTTCTAGCAATAATTTAATTTAAGATGCTCTTTATTATATGTTTGCCGGTAAATTTTTACTGTTAATCAAGTCCAGTCTGAATTCCTGATACTCGAGCTTTTATCACCTCAACTCATTATTTGAACGTGCCATTAAATATTTAAATAAATTCAAGCGCAATAATTTATCAATATAAATGAGTTAACGAGTCAAACCCAAATTTTAAAGATATAGCAGATTACATAATATTTTTTTTAAACAACTTTAGTTATCTGTAGTTAATTTATTGTAAAGATACGATTACATCAAAGAAAAAAGTTAATAAATTGATTAAGTCATGACAAATAATTTTCCTGTGATATACTGAAATCTTTAGCTTTGGTATTTTCACCATGGTATACTTACAACAAATTAGTCACAATTGTCAAAATATTTATTATTTAATTTTTGTAATGGAGAAAGCTAGTCACAATTGTCAAAATATTTTTCTAGGGGTGATGAAGATTACATAAAATAGTTAATCATGATTACTTTTTAAGTAAAGTGGTTATTATGGATCTCTTAAATTAATCTCAAAATTGGATCCTAATCACGTCCGGCTGTCATGCAGATTAATGAAAGCCCCTAAGCCATAATGTCAAAAAGATGATATTATTGAGAATGGTAAAAGGGGGAAAAATGTCAAACTTAAACAAACTCTTTTCGGTGATCAATTTGATTTCAAATGACAAGTCTAATTTACTGATTAGTGTACTTCTTTTCTTCTTTTTTTGGTTATGACGAGTGAATTTTAAATTTTTATTAAAATTTTACTATATTAAAATTTATTGATTAATTGATGGTATATCTTTTTCATGGAATCTTTAATCTGTCAAAAGAAAAATCTGAAAAAAAATTGCGCCTTTATGGAGAATGACTTGGTAAAAAAGGTGGACAATCAAACTATAAGAATTAAACTTTAATTAATTCTAATTGTAAAGATCTCCATTAATTATAACATCACAAAATGATTTGAGATTGAATATTTATGCATACAAATCCTCTTAACGATTTATAATTGATTTGAGATCGAGTTAATATGAAAGAGGTAAAAAATTGATTGATAAGTGTGGTACATTAAATCATAACCAACTGTATGGTACATTTATTTATTTATATATATATATATATAAATATATTCAACTAAAAATAAAGAAAAATCAAACGTGGGCTAATAGTAATTTTGGTTGGGTTATAATTGACCAATACATAAACTTTTAAACGTGGGCTGATGGTAACAATAACACAAACCAATTATGATGAAGATTTTTTCAATCTGCTTAATACTTATCCTCGGACCAAACAGTGGTCTCATCATGATAAAAGATGCAATGTAACCAAAATAATTTCAATTCGTGATTACAACTACTATATATTGAATAAAGA
>BKCP01000001.1:3146090-3163684 GCA_008636005.1 Striga asiatica
AGTGATGGGCGAAAAAATCGAGACGACGACCGTGATCATCGTGGGCTCGGGCCCATCGGGCCTCTCGACCGCGGCCCACCTACACCACCTCTCGATTCCCTACATCCTCCTCGAGCGAGAGGACACGTTCGCGCCCTTGTGGCAGAAGTTTTGCTACGACCGTGTCCACCTTCACCTCGACAAACGCTTTTGCCAGCTCCCGTTCGCACCCTTGCCCGATGACACACCCGGCTACATGTCCCGAGCTGACTTCGTGGCCTACCTTACTGACTACGTGTCGCGGTTCGAAATCGAACCAAGGTACGGCCATAGGGTTGTCGAGGCGAAGCACGACAAGGAGTCGTGTTGGTGGGATGTAATTGCGGTCGCGTCTAATAATAATAATAATGATAATAATAATAATAGTGATAATAATAATAATGATGATGATAATAATAATGTTGTGGGGCCCACGGAGAGGTATCGGTCGAGGTTTTTAGTGGTGGCGACAGGGGTGACGTGCGACCCGTGGGCCCCACCAGTGGAGGGGCTCGAGGGGTTCGGAGGGGAGGTGGTGCACTCGACACAGTATAAAAACGGGGCGAGGTTCTCGGGAGAGAGAGTGTTGGTGGTCGGAGCCGGGAATTCCGGAATGGAGATCACGCTCGATTTAGCTAACCATGGGGCCAAGGCCTCAATAGTCGTGCGGAGCTCGGTGAGATTTTTAGTTTTTATTTATTTATTTTTTTGTTATTATTTTGGAGAGATGTAATATATAGATTTTAAATTGAAAATCGTGGAGAAAATAATTAATTTGATATATTATATATATGTAAAAAAAAAACTATATGGGATATCTTGAGGCCACACCCACCATAAACTAAGATATATGATACATATATACGATACACCAGAAAATGACACTTAGATTGAAAAAAAAAAAAATTGTGCGTTGAGTAATTTGTCATATTTGCATATTCATAAGAGTGATTTGTTATATAAAAAAAGTTGCAATCCTATTATTATTATTATTATTATTATTATTATTATTATTATTATTATTATTGTTGTTATTATTATTACTTAGTTGACTAATGCTTAATTAATCAGTCTATGCGGCTATGCCCTTTCATTTAAGTTGCTTCTCTCCTCTTTAATAAAACCTACACTAGTATAGATGTTTTTTAAAATAAACCTCAAAGTGAGTTGCTGCAGTTGTAGAGGTATTTACATTTTCTAAACGGAAGTTTGAGCTCGATTAATTAACGAGCTGAATTAATAGTAAGTTTTTATCAAACTTGATAAAAATGATTTTTACGTTAGTTTCATAAATTTTACAGATGCACGTAATTTCGAGGGGAATGGCTTACGTGGGATTGGTGCTGTTGAAATACGTACCTATGAGTTGGGTTGACATTATGTTGACCGTGATGAGTAAGGCCGTGTTTGGCGACCTCACAAAATATGGAATCCAAAATCCTAAGGAGGGCCCATTTACCATGAAAGTCAAATATGGTAAATATCCTGTTGTTGACGTGGGAACAATCGGCATGATCAAGACTGGTAAAATTCAGGTTTGTCACTTTCACCAAATTATAAAATTAACTATTTTTACCAGACAATACTATTTTGGTAAAATAAATAATTTTACAAACCCTATCAATTGAAATTAATACGAATCCCGTGCGATGCACGGATAAAAAATATTTATTAATATTTATAAATTATAAATGCTCATTAAATAATATTTATAAATTAGAAATATAGAATCAATATGTAATACAATTTACCTATATTAATTTGTTGAAAATGTTATATGAAATTTGCAACATTATATAAAACATGTATATTTAAAATTAGTACACGACCCGTATGGTGCAAGTAACTGATAATTAGTTACATTATATTCATTTCAAAATAGATGTCATTTTAAGATTTTTCAGAAATTTGATTTGACTACAATGTGATTTAAGTAAAAGCAAACATATATATATTACACACACGCACACACACAAAATAATTTGATATGTTCCATGCATATTTACAAAGAAGAATCGACCATAGTATTACCCATATTTTTCTTTCATTAATATCGAGTAAAATGCTTAGCAGTATGAAAAAAAAAATTGAGATACTATTTATTACAATAAGCGGGTATATTGGATCAATATATAGTATACCAAATAATTTGATTTCATACAATGTCGATAAAATACAAAAAATGATATTCAATTTAATTACGAAATTAATTGCCCAGCGTACAAAACAAAATCAAGATTCATGTTTATTATAAATAAAATATAAAAAGACCAAAAATAGTTATTAGAAAATAAAATAATTATATAAGAAATTATAATTGAATAAATAAACCGAACTTGCACGATCTATGTAATTAGGGTATCTTAAGTATAATTTTTGATTGTCTAATTATTTTCTTAATTATCCATATTTGAGAAATGAAATACACAAAAATGAATAATATTTATTAAATAATATATAAATAAAAATTGTCATTGGCACAATTTTTTTAGAACATTTTTTGCAAACTGCATAATTAATTACCGTTGTCGATATTTTCATAAGTAATTATTTATAGATTGAATAAATCAGTCAGATTTACACAATTTGCGTAATTAAGGGATATTAAAAATGTATTTCACAAAAGAATTACACGAAAAATATAAGACACTTATTCAACAATAAATTATACGATTTAGTTGGAATTTTTTTACCAAAACACATAATTGATATTGCAACTGAAATTACCATGTTTGGGTAAATAAGTCAATTCACATGATTTGAGTAATTAAGGTATCTTAAAAATGAATTTACCATAAGTAATTATTAAAATATACCATAAATTGTTAAATTAATTTGAGTAATTAAGGTATCTTAAAAATGAATATTTATATGACTTAATTATTTCCTTAAATAATGAGCCGCAATTTCCATAAGTGATTATTTGAAATATACCATAAATTATTAAAGTAATTTCTCAAAATAGTAAATATATTTTTTTGGATGGAAATAGTTACTATTTAAAAAATAATCAAACCATTTTATATAAATATAAATTTTACTTTTGTTATATCAATCAACTTTAAACATTACATTATTATTTCATATAAGTTCACAATCTCAAATTTATCTAAACTTTTTATTTGTTCGTTTCAATTTTCCTATTCTTAGAAAAAAATCTCATATCCAATCGAAATATTCATTTTCTCCTCAATAATTTCATTAGTATAATTAGAATAAAAAAATTTCAATATTTACATATTATATCAACTAGAATCGATATATTTTTCTTATATTCATTCACACCGATCACACAACTATAAAATATCTCAGTTTTCAAATTCTCATATCTTTAATTTCATCTCTATTTTCAAACGAGACAAAACTTTTCCATATCAAAAAATAACATTTTGGTTAAATATTTTATTTTTTTTCTGAAGTGATTACAAATATTTTGGGCAAATATAGGTGTTGCCAGGGATAAGCTACATTAAAGGCAATAAGGTGCTGTTTGAGAATGGGAAAGAAGATATATTCGATGCAATTGTGATGGCTACAGGATTCAAACGGTCTACCAAACAGTGGCTTAAAGATTGTTATTTGCTTAATGATGATGGGCTTCCTAGAAATTCCTACCCTAACCACTGGAAGGGCATTAATGGGCTGTACTGTGCTGGGCTGGCCCATAGAGGACTGCCAGGAGCGGGCATTGATGCCCAGAAAATAGCCCATGACATCAAGAACCAGCTCTAATTTATTTATTATTTACCCCTATCGTTTCTTGTACTAAGTATTTGCAGCATATCTGAAATTTGAAATTTGAAGAATAAAAGTTACAATAACTTAATTGTGTTTTCATGATATTTAGATTGAACATTTATTAGATAAAGAATCATAATTAAATGGTTAAGAATACTATCATGCAAAGTCCTAATTTATAAGACACGAGTCTGGTAACTGATTGTAGTGTAGTCACCATGTTTTTCATTGTTGGATTAACAAATTTAATAGTGAAAAACTCACTATAGTTGCAAGTAGGTGAAATCTACCTGTCGGGAGACATTGAAATTCGTTAAACATTCGAATGACTCGCTAGATGAAGGGAAAATTTTCACTTTTACAATTGACACGGGATATGTATAGAAGAAACTGAGAATGGACCAATAGAGAGAGTCAAATTATATATTGATGCATGCCTAAGTAAATCTTGATTTTGATTGACGAAATATCGAAATGCAATGTGCTTGGACGGCCGAAAAAAGGTACCGTCTCTTCACGGTACCAACATGAGTTCGATTATGCGTCGATACTCGGGATTGAAACCAAGAAACCGTTCTCTGGCTTATGAACTAGTTCATCTGCGTAGGATCTTTTTAAGTTGTCCGAAAAACAAAATTTGGTTTAGGTTCGTGGATTTTACAACATTGTCCAATTTGCACACGACTTATCATACGGTCGATAAACACATAATCATTTAGTTTGGAAACCGTCATTTATAAATTTGAACTCAAAGCACAATCCTTTAGCCTTGTTCAACGGCTATCCTAATCAATTCTCCACAAACACAACAAATTGCACAACCGTCTCTTTTTTCACTACCTCTATATAATTCCATCTGATTAACTAAAAAAACTCGTTTTTTCCACACGCGCGTTCACCCTAGCTCGTCTGGCTCGGGCAACGCCAACCTCTTGAACGACGTGAACCCTCCATCCACCACAAGATTATGCCCGCTCACGAACTTGGCATCGTCCGACGCCAGGTAAGTAGCCGCGTTCGCCACATCACCCGCCTCACAATACTCCCCTTTCAACGAGCTCAACTCTCGGACCATACGCACCAACCTCTCCCGATCCACGCCCGGATAACACTCCATAAGCTCGTCCATCGCGAAATTGGTCGGGATCGCCATCGGCGAGATGCAGTTGACTCGAATCCCGTGCCCCGAAAGCTCGGCCGCCGCGGAGCGTACGATCCCGATCACCCCACTTTTCGAAACCGAGTACGCGTGCTGCGCGAGCCCACCCATCACGCCCGTTACGCTACCCGTGCAGAGGATCACTCCCCCGCGCCCGCGCGGGATCATGACTCGGGCCGCGTGTTTGACCCCGGTCAAGACTCCACGAACGTTGACCGACATGACTCGGTCAAACGAGTCGAGGTCGAGCTCGGTTATGCTTGGCGGGGTCCGGCACGCGATGCCCGCGTTGTTGTACATGATGTCCAGCTGGCCGTGCGTCGACACGGAGAAATCGACGGCTCGGGAGACATCGGGCTCGTTGGTGACATCGCATTGGATGAAGGAGGCATTGGGCCCGAGCAAACGGGCCGCCTCGTGGCCCGGGCCTGATTGGATGTCGGCAAGAATGACTTTGGCACCGTGGCTGATGAATTTGGAGGCGGTTTCCCGGCCGATTCCGCTGGCGGCGCCGGTGATTAGGGCTACCTTGCCTTCTAATTTCCTGGAAAAGGCCAAAAACAGATCAAATTAGACCCAAAAAAAAATAAAAAACAGGAAATTTGAGGGGGAATTTCATGGGATTACCTCTCTGTGTGGGAAGAATAGTGTCTTGGGGAGGCTGATGTCAGCAAAGCTCTTGAGCTGAGGCATTTTCTGAAGTATTTTTTCGAAACCCAGAAAAAGAGGAAAAACAGGGCACATTAAACAAGATTGAAAATGGGGCAGAACCAAAGGTCCAAATGGCAGATCTCAGCTCTGAAAAGTCAACTGTTTGATGCTAAAACTTAAAACATATATAAAGATTCGATCTTTAGCATCATCTTTATCTGGGTATCGAGGATGAACACAAAAATCAATTGAAAAATCAGAAATTTTAAAGCTTTTTTTTCTTTTTCTTTTTTTAACAAACTTAGAAAAACAAAAAAGTGGAAAAAAAAGGGATGACTGACCTGGATCCAGCACTGAACATAATTCTGATTTTTGCTACTGAGTGAGTCCAAAAATTGTTCTGTTTGGAGTTGTGACGTTGAACAGTTGAATGGAAAGAGAGAATTTTTTTACTGGTATAAATTTCAACAAATAGCGCGTCATACTTATAAAGCCAAATTAAATGGCATGGTACCCAAGCAATGGCCTTGATGCTCTCATCTAATTGGTCAATATGCTCATGTGATAAGATTTTAATAAATACACTCGTAACATCGTAATTCGTAAGATCTTCTATTTTAAATTTTTTATTTCACCCAAAAGTCGTCTCATCTTTTTTATGTGGAAAAATACCCACAGTGAACTAAGCCGGCAAATCAGCCGAGTTGAACTCGAGCTTATGGTGTTCGAACTCAAGCTCGAGCACTTAATGAATGGAGGCGAGTTTGGATCGTTAAATAAACGAGTCAGAAATTCAGCTCGAGCTCAACTCGTTTATTACTATTATCGAGTCGATCTCGAGCTTTATGAGCCGAATAATAAAAAATTATATAAAACTTTCTTTTCGAGCCTTATCAAGTCGAGCTGAGCTCGTCACATTAATCAAACGAATTTTAAATGAACTTGAGCTCGGCTCGTTAACGCCTCGAGTTTGAACCGAACTCGAGCCTTAACGAGCCAAGCCGAGCCATTTTACTTGTCTTAGGGACACTTACTCCATTTTACTTATGAAAAAATCCCCAAAAGCCTTTGATTCAATTAGCATGGTTTAGCCTAGAGTCTGTGTATATCAACACTTGGATAAAATTTAATATAATATACGCGTGGCAAGATTATAGTGTTTCACACTTCACGTCAATTTAAATCAACAATTCATACACTTACATATTATTAATGCCATCCGATTGTGTAAAAAATTGTGTGCACATGGCATTATTATAGTTAAGAGGCGCATGAAAATCTTCAAATTTCACATGTTCAAATTAAGATTCACACAATAAACTAAAGAATTTTTGTTTATAGCTAGGTGAATGCATTAGACATTGAAAGTTTCACATCATCAAAAAAAAAAAATAATGAAAATATATATATATAAACAATCAAATTAGAAACACATATTTTTTTTTATCAAATTATAAACAATTTGCACATGTTTGAGTACCTCCGGCCGGCGTTGGAGTCAGCATGACATCTTCTCCCCCTTCCTGCCATAATTGCTACAATTGTTAATGGTGACCACTACATTTAGTGTAAGGCACAGTGATGTTTTGGCTCCAAATTAATGCAATCTTGATATTTAAAGATTAGTTGGAATAACAAATTGTGAAATGACAAAATTATTATCGAAGTTTATAGACAACAGGTCTAAAATCCTATTAAAATGTGCATGTCGTGATCACGTAGTTGATTTGGAGTGATATTATTGGGCGGAAATAAAAATCAGGAAGCGTTTTTGCTAAATTCCTGCGTATAAAATTATATACAGGACTAGTGTACTTTAATAAAATAAATTAACGTGAGTACGTGACAAGGTCAAGATTGAGGTGTTAAAGAAAAGATTATAAATAAAGAATCACCAAAGAAGCAACTGGGCATTTGGTCTAGTGGTATGATTCTCGCTTTGGGTGCGAGAGGTCCCGAGTTCGATTCTCGGAATGCCCCCTGTTTTTGAATCTTTTTTACATTTGAAAATTGATTTTGTAGAATAAATTCGTTTGGATCCTTGGGCTATGAGTTTGGGTCTTTCGTTAACGTTTGATGACTTAAAACAGGTATATACTTATCCCATTTGTTTTGATGATCATCTGATTTAAATCACAAAAATAATGTTAGTTTGGTATGATGAGTATTTTTAAAAAACTCGAATTTATGTCATACGCTAACATAAATTTATTTTATACAAAAATACTAAGAGTGTGTTTGGTAAGCACAACGAGCTCGTTTACTTATTTAGTTACCTTATTAGTTTTTTGTATACAAATAAGTTTAGTTTTGTAGAACAAGCTTTTATTAAAAAGCTCGAATTTATATTATAAACTTTTTTTGGTGTCTTTTCAAATAAGGCCGTTGAAATTTTCATTTCACCTGATTTACCAGTAACTTTACCAAACACTTTCATCATATCAGGTACTTTTTAGTTATAAATCATAAACTATCAGTTATAAACTCGAAATTCACTTCTATGCTATCAGCTAGCGAAAGAAATAATTGATGAACCATTTTTTTTTTTTACCAAATCGAACCACACAAAAATGTATGGTTCAACTCGATTTTCTATAGAATTTAAATTGAATCGAAACCATACCGATCAACACCGAATTGCTCGGTTTTTCACTTTCGACTAGATTTTGTTCAACCCGTGTTACAAACCCCTTGTCTGCTCGATTCGATTTGAGGCAAGCTTGCTAAGGCTCAAAGTAAGATTTTTTTATTTATGTAATATTTTATAACTCGATTCGTTAATATTGATAAATTAGTTCAACTCGAGTTTGTCAATTTGCTTGCTTTGTTCGTATCTCTGCACTACTTATACTCAGTAAAGGCTCGAGTTCGAGCTACACATTCAAAATGGGCCAACAACTGACCCAGACAAGTACCCCGTCAAAACCCGTGTTTTGGCATGTCGGCCCAAGATGTAAACCAGGCCCATTGGAATGTGGGTGAAAAACGGGTTGGAATTCAAAACCACCGACCTTTTTTTATTCTTTTACCTAATAACGTTGAAATAAAGCAAAATTGAGATGCTGATAAATGTTATAAAGTCACCATTACCAAGTGATTCCAGTTTTATTACAAATAAAATATTAAAACCAGTTTAAGTTTCCACCACTTTGTAAGCACATGCAGTGTATTTAATCTAGTAAAACGTAAATTGAGAGGAAAATTTGGTGCCATAATTTCTTAGACAAGGAAAAAACACACTTTCTTTGTAGTATTATCGAATTATGCCGTATCTTTATAAATCAAATTTCTTTGCAGACCATTTGTAATAATAAAAAATAGGTCTGAAATTCTGCAAATTGGACAAGGGGTCCAAATTTATAACTACCAAGTGGAAATAAACAATCAAGGCGAATTGATTAGTGATATTCATAATATTAGGTCCAACAACAACAACAAAAAGAAATAATAATAATAATAAATAAATAAATATACCATGACAAGACTAACCCTTAACAAAAAGGGATGTGAATACGATTGTTTTTTATATTTTAACATCTTTAACATCCTATTTATTTGTATTAAACTATTAACTCCTATAATATTGTTGTATAATAAATGCATTCCTATATTTTATGTACATTATTGTAACACCATATTGTATTACACAAATATTATGTATTCGTATGCAGACTCAGATCCTTTTGCTCTCACCAAATTTTTTAATTGAATCATACACATGTACATTGTTGTGTTATAAAATACTAGATTGTAAAATATTCGGTGAGGGCAGATAAAGAAGGACTTTTTGGAATTTTACTTGAAAGCACCACTGATAGAGACTTGTCACTTTTGAATCCCTATATGAAATTAGAAATTAATAATTAGGTCAAACAATTCCCAATTAACGCCTTCTAGAAGTGGAGGGTAAAAGTGTATAGACCTTCTAGAAGCACGACGTGGCAAGCTATAGATATTACCAAATGACCAACATATTCAAAACAATAAATAACAAAAATATTTAATACATATAAATATCTATATTGTCAAATATTATATTTTTAGGTGGGGAAAAGATATTACGTATTAATTCAAAATTGTGTTTATGCTTCATTTTGTTGGTTGGATTCACAAGGAGCGTCTCATTTATTTAATTGAAATTGAAACATGATATTGAGATTTAAAAATTTTAGAGATATGTATAATTTCGAATTCAAATTTAAATACAAAAATGAGTATTTAATAAGATAAATGAAATTTTGTCGGCCCCTCAAATTTGCCTAACAGTAAGATGCACCACAGTTAAAGCATCTCCAATATGACTTTTGATATTACAAAAAATCATCCATATCATCAATTTTTGAAAGTCTTACTAAATTTATTCTCCAATGCATCTTGTCATAAACTCTTTCATGATGAGGTGGATGACATTTAATGTTAATAATGTTGAACCCACTTTCTAATATTTGAACTCATTTTCTAATATCTAACATCATGTTAAACATGATGACTCATCAATTCACTTTAATTTTGATTTAATTTTTTATTATTATTGTATCAATAAATTATTTTAATTGGTCTATCTATACAAATAACTTCTTATCAAAGTACGCATTGGAGATACTAGTTTGATTGAAATTTTCAATCTTTTAACATTACAATCATTGAATAATATGTGTTAAAAATCATTGTCTTTTAAACTATATCATTGGATTTTTTTCACCTAATTTTTCTTCAATATCATCCCTCTACAATCATATATGTAAACAAATACACACACGCGCAATTGTAATTTCAGATTCCGATCGATCGGCTCGAATTGTTGCGATTTGGCGCCGGCGATGGCGGAAGTGGCGGCGCCGCCGCCGTTCGACGCGTCGGCCTACGTGCTGTTCGAGGCGATCGGCGATTCCGAGGCGGACCAATTCGACGGAGACCCAGTCGCGGCG
Source organism: Striga asiatica (assembly GCA_008636005.1). NCBI lineage: Eukaryota > Viridiplantae > Streptophyta > Magnoliopsida > Lamiales > Orobanchaceae > Striga > Striga asiatica. Next base: position 3,156,585 of record BKCP01000001.1, read on the forward strand.
GATGACGACGCGGAGTCGTGCAGCCGCGGATCCGCGCCCGGCGGCGCTAGGGAGGAGGTCGCCGGAGGAGAGGATGAGGAGAATCTGCGCGATCGGGTTGAGGAGGAGGAGGACGGCGGTGGGAGCGATTTGGAGGACGGCGTCGTGGATCAATGCCGCGTCGGAGGGAGGGGATCTACGCCGGCAGCGGCGGAGATGAGGATGATGAGCGAGAGGGAAGGGGATAGGTTGTTCTGGGAGGCGTGTTTGGCATCTCGTGATTGAATAAAATTGAAGGTAATTTAGTTTTCCCAAAATTCGAAGGGATTATTGAATTTTCTGGTAAATTAAATCCTTTTTTTTTCCCCATTTTCTTATACTGCGTTTGGTTTGGGAGAAATGATGTTGATGATGAAAACCTCTTTTTTAACTATATCTTTTTTTTTTCTTCATACAGTGATTCTTAAGATACATAGTTTCTCAATGTAATTAATTAAAATCACAAGTCCGAAATGTACATTGTGATGATTTGGAAGGAAATTAATTATTTTCTAGTTTCGTGTTATTATATTTTTATTTTTTCAATTTTCATCAACTTGTGATAATATATATATATATATATATATATATATATAAATAAATATGTATAAGTCAAAAATATTTTGAAGTATAATTATTTTATTATGTATCTATTAATTCATGCAGTCCTTTATTTTACGTACGTCTAACAAATAAGAGTATCGAGACTCTAATTCTTATTGATTAAATGGACTTAAATCTGATTTTATAATTTAGCTGATAACTTATTAATGAATTTTAAATTTTTATGATCGATGGCTTAAATTAACTGATGACTTATTAGTGAATTAGCGGATAGTATGTGATTGATGGCTATATAAAATTTATACCATATACTCGTATAGGCGTATACTATTAACCATAACCATGGAATGTTATTTTTTTATCTTTTTTTAGAGTATGATATTTCAGTTTGACAATATGTATATCTATAGAAAAATCTACTACCTACATCTAATTATTCTTTTAAAATATAACATTTCATTTATTGAAAAAGCATTGTCTTGAAAATTACAACTATAACATTTCACAGTTTGTCCTTCAACTGTGAGATACAATTTATATCGAGCTTTTTTTATATTTTTCTTACAAAAAAGTATTGTTAAAAGGTTGTTGGCATACTTTTTGAATGACAATGGTCACCTAAATCAACAGTACTACTATCGTGTGGCCTGGCACATCTTGTGTCAGGGCAATTATGCACGCGCCTAATCACTTTTAAAAACCAAAAAAATGAGAGAGTGTAGTACACATGCCATTTTATTTTTTTAATTGAAAATGAGACATATTAGATATATTAAAATATCATTAATAATTTATATTAAAATAAAAAAATAAATATACCAAAATTTATAAATTTTCATTGTCTATAAATAGACCACATTTGATAGGTTTTTTTTAACATAATTAATTTTTTTTTTCTTAATCAATTTATTATACTGACATAAGATGAACATGTTACATAATAAGATGAATATGTTATCAAATAAGATGAACATGTTACGGACATAACATGTTCATCTCATTTTGTAACATATTTATCTTATTTTATAACATGTTCATCTTATTGTGTAAATATGTAACATGTTCATCTTATTTTATAACATTTTCATCTTACTATGTAACATGTTCATCTTATTCTATAAATATGTAACATGTTCATCTTACTATGTAACAGGTTCATCTTATTCTATAACATATTCATCTTACTAAGTAACATGTTCGTTTTATTATGGATCTGCGTCTTTATCTTCTAAAAACAAATTAATTGTGAAAAATAATAAATAAATTGTATTCTAAAACTTATCAAATGTGGTCTCTATTTGTAGAGAATGAAAAATTATGAATTTTGGTATTTTTATTTTTATTTTTTAATATAAAATATGAATGATAATTTAATTTATATAATATAATATATAAAATTCATTATTCAATAGAAATTGGACACATGTCCCATTTAAAGAAAAAAATTTTGCTCCACACGCTTTTTTGAGGGATTGTATTTCACAAAAGTTTTGACACGTGTTATTTGCGCCTAAATCAATGCGTATTATGACTCATCTAAAAGCGATATTTGATCCATCTAAAAGCGATATTTTTGTATGTTTAAATGTTTTTGTCATTTTAGTTTTTCTTACAAACGATCATGATTGCTGTCACCTCGAAATAAAGCACTACAAAGTAATACTGTAGTAAAACCACTTATTACACTTTGACTAGTCATTTTCGAAATCCTTGAGGTTATGTATGCTTGTCTAGTTATCACTTGCTTATTCATTTTATTTTGTTACAATAATAATGAGAATTGTGTATACATTTTCTATAGAACAACGATATGTGTGCATTTTGACTACGTGAGCTTCAAGTTACCTCACAACAATAAAATCTAAAAACTAACACTTTTTCGTTAGCTCGACTTGTTAAAGTTCGAATTGAGTTCGTATCGAACTTAACAAAATAAGACTTTTTATACAATTTCCTAAATTATAATTATAATTTGATTCATTAAAGTTCGTTAACAAACTGAATTCGAATTTGTTTATCCGCTAGACTCAGACTTTTTATGCAATTTCCTAAATTATAATTATAATTTAATTCATTAAAGTTCGTTAACAAACTGAATTCGAATTTGTTCTAGACTCCAAACACGAGTATCGGAAGGTTATGTTCGGCCGAATCAACTATTTGATCTACACTTACAACTTGATAATAAAACTTTATAATGTGGCTTAATAAGATCTTTAAATTGCATAGTCATTGTATATATATATTTGTGTATATATTTGTGCAGGCGGTTCAATAATTTTTCGAACTACGATCACTGTATTATTTTCATTAATGTTCATTGTGGTTTAACATAAAGTTCAGCTATTATTATTTCAAAGATCCACTAGAAAGTGGATTCCCATCAATCATAAAAGAAAAAATAAAAAATAATAATAATAAAATAAAAAAATTAATGGATGATTTTATATGCCAGGAGTTCAAGATTTCCAATTTTATTACCAAACTACTTATGATACACAACATATACATTTCAAACTACCTTCTCCCATAAGTAAAATAGTAGTATTACTTAATAAATGATAATTAAAAGCTTAAACACCACAAAAGTTCAACGAAAATGCAGACATCCAAAAAAGAAAATATGAGATTTGTAAACATTGGAAATTGTAATCAACTTAGTTTAGAGAAAGTCGATGTATTTTTTTTTTTTCAAAGAAAGTCCATGTATTAATATGACGTTTTTTCATAATTAAAAAAAAAAAGTATGCATTTCTTCGCTCAATAAGTCAATCAATGAAATTAGAACAAAGTTTTTCTTAAAATGCATTAATTAATATGCATAGAGCATCACAAGTCTAGGGCTCTAACGCCACGTAATTATGCAAACTGTGATTATAATTTGGGAGTAACAAGGATTTATTTAGGTCTTCCATTCATTTTTGTGATAATATTATGTATTTATAATTAGCGATAATTACAGGTAAATATCACAAATTATTGTGTACGACCAGTCAAACTATGGTCGACTCAACATAATTTATGAAAAATAAACTTTATTGTCTTTTCACAATTATTTTTTTTGCAAAGCAGACTTACCATTTTCAGTATAACATTCAATTTAAAAATATATCTAGGCCTTGTTTGGCAATAGGGGGTTAGCGGTTAGCTACTAGCGAATTGTATTAGCTGTTTTGACCAGCGAATTTTATTAGCGGTTTGTAAAATAGTGTTTGGTAAAATTAGTTGTTTGTAATTATTAAAATGATAAATTAGTAGTTTGATATTTAATTGATTATATTTAATTTTAAATATTAAAAATTCATACAATTTAATATTTTTCTTTATGTCATAATAATAATTATTTTAATATCTCAAATAAAATTTTGTAGTATACATCACTATATATATTTATTCATATTTTGTTTAGGGAATTGCAAAAGGAAATAAATAAAAAGCGAAACACAATAAAAAAATCCTTTTTGTTTTCCATTGCCGTTCAAGATAGCAGCGTTTTCTATAATGGCTTTTTCATCCAAAAAGCTATTTAAAAAGGCTAATTTACCAAACAACAAATTTGGCTGTTTGAGATGGTCAAACAGCTAATATTGATTCAAACAGCTAAAAGCTATCCAAAAAGTTATTTATCAAACATGTAATGTAAATTCAAAAGATGCATAACAATTAATCCTGTCCAACAATAGTTCTTTCATGACAATATTCAATGTCAGTCCAAGCTTCTGGATGACACAAAAGCTACTTAACAATTTTCATGTCTCCTGAAAAAAAGAAAAAGAAAAAAAAAAGGAGAAAAACTTCAAATAGTTAGAAAGAAAAAAACCTTTTGCTGATAGAGCAAAAGTTACAGAAAATGGATTCATCACTATTTTCAGCCCTAAACTGAAGAGTGAGTGACACACACATTCACACCACAATCTAAAGGAGTCTGCAAACTTCAATCAAAATCCTAAATTAAACTCATCCCACATGATAAAAAACTTAATTTACAACAAACAAACTAAACTAATTAACACAAGGTTCAATCAAACATCAAAACACAGCTTTAATTAATTAACTGCATCCTGTCTTAAGAAGGGCCGAAAACAAGCGAAGAACTGAGTCTCGAATCCTCACCATCGCTCGTGCTGAAAAACGAGCTCTCGATTTTACTCTCAGACGGCGAAAACCCGTTGGAGAGTACGATTCCCTCGAGCTCCTTACGAAACCCGTTTTTCGCGTTCTCATTCGCGTCCAGCTGTCTCAGAAAGCATTCCTCGATGTCGCTAAAGGATGATTCGGGCTTGTCTCGGTTTTTGCTGCTGCGCGGGCTGTATAGGTCCTGTTCATCCTCGTCTGAGCCAGGCCCGGTTGACTCGCCTCCGGTTTCTGTTTCTTGTTGGCTATCGTATTCCTCCTCGTCAGTCTGCCTAACGGAAGAACTTCGAGAAGAGACGAGCGAGTACCCCTCTTCGCCCGATTCTTCGCGTTCGCGTAGCGTTTTTGTGATGAGGGTCTTGAGCAAGTTCATTACTTGAACGGCGTGCATGAGGGCAGTCAGGGGATCCGCCATCTGGCATGAAGGTAGAAACGCCACATCATCAGCAAGTTTTTCATTAAGCTCGTCGAACCATTTTAAAAGGGTTCATTTGAGATGGTACAATCTTCTCAAGATCAGTTTTTGGCCATTATTCTATCCTATTTGAGAGGTTATTATAACTTATAAGCTGTTCTTAAGAGAGGTTAAAGACCCTTTTTTTTTTNAAACAAGATTGGGTTCGTTTTTTCCGAATCACCCGAGTCATATTCGGTGTGAAACCAATTTAAGGGTCATTTGAGATGTGTTTACAATCTCTCAAAATCAGTTATATGTGTATAATAAAGCTGTTAATTTGAGAGATTATAAGCTGTTCTTCTTAAAAGAGGTTAAAGACCCCATTTTTTTTTTTTTCCGACAAACTATAGTTTTCTGTTTTCACTAATTTGATAATAATCATGACAAGCCCACCATATAAAGTGTCTCGAATAACTACGACAAAAAAACAAGATTAGGGTTCGTTTTTTTCGAATCACCTGAGTCATATTTGGTGCGAAAACCATAGCAATATTTCTGGCATTCATTTTGTTGGAATCTTCTTGCTCCACCACATCAGCCATGAGATTAACAGCCCAGCTTAGTAAGCCACTCTCGGTTGGCTTTAGCTGCTTAATCAGCTCGTCCGAATCCTCCTCGGTATTGCACTGCAAAACCTGTTCGGGAGAAAGCCCGTCGAGCACGCCAGCTGGCAGCTCACGGAACCAGGCTTTGATCAAACCTGCCAAACAATGAACATCGATATCTTGAGGCACGATGCCTCTGTTGAGCTGATCTCTCACGTGTTCCTCCTTGCTATTTTCGGGGTTTATCCGAAAAATTCCTTCTGACTGCAAAACATTATTATTCAAAAAGAAAATGGAAAAAGGAATATAAGTTTGTTTGAGGCTGTTAAAAGGTAAAAAAGAATAAAATCTAAGAGTAAGCAATTAGATATTTTTTGCCCCTTTTCTTATTATCCATATACCTTTAGACCACCTTGTGAGTATAATCTTTCTTGCATTAGTAGTAGAATTGTTGGGACGCTATTGCCCCTATTGTCGTAAGAGCATTGCATCGACTCGGCTGAGACCCCAAATACACTCACGCTGCATGAATTGATGATTTAAAAACAATGTTAGTGATATCAAAAACTAACTTCTGATAAGAACATTTCCTTAATTGAAAAAAAAGGCTAGAGTTCAAGATTACGGTCACACGAGCCGAAAATTTGGTCATGTAATATAAAAGGGAAAAAAAAAATCTCATCTTTAATGGAGGATCAATTGAACAGCTTAGTTTTTCAGCTCTTGATATCACATCAACTTTATTTTCTGCAATTATCTTTGAGGTCCAATAACTCTCAAAAAGCACGTAATGACTCCTAATAAGAACTGAATATACAACTTTCCTTGACAGCTAAAGCTTTGAGTGACATCTAACCTTGTTAATGATGTAATAACTATGTACCAACCTCATCTTTTAATGTTGTACCATATTTCAAGCTACTACTTCATTAATGGCATCATTATGTCTTACCAAGCAACTAGTATAGGCAAGTAATTAAACCTAAAATAGAAACAAAAGGCTTCCAGATTTCTTCATAAATAAAAAAATGAACAATAATAGAAATCATTTCAAGATTAAACTACTCTTAACAATTTTCAACAGATTTTAGATTCTAAATTATACTATGAAATCAATGCTGAAAATACCCACATAATTATTAATTCATTAACTCTGAAAGTAATCTCCCCAAATTTCATAATTACCAAAACTTAGATGAAGCTATGCTCCTCATATAAACATTAGACAAATTTCAGAATTGCATTAGATTTAACTTAACACATGGAAGAAAACAAGTAGAATAAAAATCCAATCTTTAACAACTGAAGTAGCTTGAAACAATTTAGCTTGCTGAAAAATAAAAATCCAACAGGCAAAACGGTCAAAAGATAGCAAAAAAACC
>BKCP01000001.1:3163692-3205083 GCA_008636005.1 Striga asiatica
AAAAAAAAAAAAAAAAGGCAAGCAATAAAGATTTCGGAACAAAAAGACAACCCAGAAAAACAAAACAAAAGGAGCAAACTTTTTTAGCCCCTTTTTTACACATACCTAGCACTCGGTGCTCGGCAAGGAACCTCGACCTCAAACTCGACCGGAAGCCCCAAAAACCCGTGAAATCTGTCGAATGTAACGTGGGTTATGTGGCGGACGTTCGTGGGCCACCCGATTTCCATGTGCCGGACGGCAGAGATCACCTCCTGGTCCCGCCGGTCGACCCGACACGTGGACACCATGGATTTCCTCAGAGCAGATAGGATGAAGTTCAGCAGCGACAGCTGGCTCTGCTCCTCCGCCTCCGCGGCGGCCGATTTCGAGCTCTTGCCGGCGCACCCGACGGCGGCCCGAGTCACCATAACCACACCAGTCATGTCTCCTTTCTTTCTCTCTCTAGAAATCTGGATAAGCGAGTTCAAATGAAGGGGTGAAATTTGATTGGGGGAAAGAGCATTGAAGGAAGAGGAGTTTTTTGAAGTTTGAAGTGTGTGTTTTATTTTAGTGTTTTTCAAACGGCACACTCTATTTCAAATTCTTGTGTTGTCTGCTTTTTGGTTTTTGCAAATGGATTTGGCATTTTTTGTAATTAAAAAAAAAAAAATGGTTTTTGGGACTATTTTTGGGGTTTGTTTGGGTGTGGTGGTAAAATGCCCATTTTGCCACTTGGGGAATAAATTAAGTGTGTGTCAGTGTGTGTAGGTGGGTGGGTGAACCGTGAGCCAATTTTGAAATTTATTAAATAGCTATGTTTTATTTTGTTTTTTTTTTTTCATATTTTGTCTTTAGTAATTTGAATACTCATTTTTTTCTATTATTTTTTTTTATCTTTATGTTTATGTGATTGGAAGGGGTAAAAATGGGGATGATAGCAACACATGGTGAATTGGACCAGCCACATATTCTTAGTTTACATATCAATTGATTTTGTGAAATATGCATGTGAAATGTTTATTACACAATCAAACTTTGATTTATAAGTGGTTTATTTTAATTTTGGGTGAGAGATAAATGATACATTGCTAGGGTTGATGTTTTATATACAAAAAATATAGAACCAAATTAATCCAAACCGAAAGTAATCGATTCGCTCCGACTATTTAAAAGAAAAAGACATTTTTTTTTACGGTTCAACCTAATTTATGCATATTAAGCAAATAGCGAAAAATATATGCTCAATATACATGTAATTTATTTCATAAGAACTAACCATTTTTTATTTTTGGTTTTGAGCTTTGTTTTTTTATATTTATATTCTGATTCTCAATTTTTATGACAAATATTTTTTTATTGTATGTGATTAGCACTTTTTGACCAAATATAACTCAAAATAAATTATCAATGGTTATTCTAGGTGACGGCATTAACCAAACTAATATCACACATTTCATTTTTATTTTTTTTAATTTATTTGGGATTTAAATATTAATAGAACCGAGTCTATCCAAACAATTTCATATTAAGTATGCAGAGATTGAATACTCAACTTACATTTAAACACAAGACAAATTGGATGTTCCAAATGATTTTGTTTTATCTCTTAATTTAATAAGAGTCTAGATAATGACTTCAACAAGTCTTAACTAATTTCAGTTTAGTACAAAAATTCAAAGGGGTAAATCGGACAATTAGGGTTCATTTCAAATTGTATAATACCGTTGGTTGAAAGGCGATATTCACTTTTAGCCTTGCAAGTTATCTACCTCCAACAACAAAAAGTTGCTTTTAGATCCAAGTCTAAAATCATTATTGCTGAGTAATTAATCTGGCCCTTCCAGCATGTAAGCCCAGATGACCAGGCCCAGTTTCATTTATTGGGCCTCTGTCTGCTTTGTAGAACAGATAGAACAACAAGTCGATTGTAATAGTTAAATAAGTCTAATCGAATTCAGTTCATTGAGGTTCGAAATAAATATATTTTTATTAAGTTTTTTGTAGTTTGACTTAATAATGCTCAAATTGAGTTGGTCAATACTATTAAACAAGCTGAGCTCAGATTTATTTATCGGTTTATTTTATTATCAGGAGAATTTGATAAAACCTCAAATCCAAACTTAAATTTCAAGATTTGTTTCCACGTGTAATGGGTGGTGGGGGTAACAAATCACGCATTTCTCTATTCAAATTCAAATATTTGCAATGATTTTTTTTTTTCTTTTCTTATAAACTTATAATCAGTCAGTCCCGTGACTCCATCCCGTGTTTGCTTTTGTGTCGTGTGTTAATTAGACCGTTGGAAATCGTATCCGGCCTGGGATTCAACTTGCTTTTCTGTCTCATCCATTGGGCCCTTCAAAATTTTGATCCACCTTTTGTTGGGCTAACTTATGTAAGCCCATTCAAATGCACTTTCGGGCGCTTTATGAGTAGTGTGAGATTTGAATTATATGGAATTTGGTGGTGATTGTTTATGGACTTAACTAATTTTTATTTGGTTTGTTTTTTAATTATAGTTTATTTTAAAAAAATATAGTATGGTTAGTTGTTAGTGGATATATTAAAATAATATTTAAATAAAATAATTAAAATTGATTTGATGTAAAGCATGAGAAAAATGATTGAAAATGATAGTTAGTTAAAAGTATGTGAGTGAATTAAAGTTGATGTGATGTGTAAGAATGATTGGTTGATATTATTTAATTATATTGATAATATGAGAGATAGTGGGGTTGGATTAAAGTTTAGTTAAATTTGAGTTTTGATTATTTTTTTTTTATTGTACAACCAATAAACAATCGCTCCCTTAGACATTCATATCACAAGTGTATGCGCGCAACCGCCGTTGATAGCATAATGTAGCATATAAACATTTAGGGCATGCTTGTTTATCAATTATTTCACTAACATTTAATTTATACTCAAAATCTAATTCAGTTTTAACTTAATTTCAATATCTTTAACATTATTCATATAATTAAATAATACAAATCAATCATTTTTACACATCACATCAACTTTAATTCACTATTCATCCGTTCACATAATTTTAACTACCTATCATTTCCAATTATTTATCTCATACTTTTACATCAAATCAATTTTAATCATTTTATTTTAAATATTATTTTAATACATTATTAACATCCCACTAACAACTAACCATACCATATTTTTCAAAGTTAACTCTAGTTAACCAAAAATAACTCATTTTGGATGAATTATTTTGTAAACAAGCGAGCCCTTAAATTTTTGTCAGGTTTATTAATTTGGTTCGCTCCGAGCTAGAACTTTTAAATGAAATGAGCAGTTCATGAGCTCGGTCCCACTCTTCTCGTTAAGGCTCGAGTTCAACTCAACTAGTTTGATGAACAAACTGGAGCTCGAGCTTGTTTCGTAAACGAGTCGGGTTCGATTGGCTCGTTAAGGCTAAAAAAAGAATTTGTATACAATTTTCTATAATTCGGCTTATCAATCCTCGAGATTGATTCGTTAGTATTGATAAACGAGTCGAGCACGAGCTCAATTTTTTGCTCGTTTAATTAACGATACGAGCCAAGCTTCATCTCGCTAAAGGCTCTAGTTCGAGCACCATAAGCTCGAGCTCGACTTAACTCGACTACAACACTACTTCGAGCCACCATTGAATACTTCATTTTTATCATGCTAATTAGATTAAAAACTACACATGTTGCGGTGATAATGTCCTCCAAAATCATCATTGAACATCTCAATGATTAAGTAATAATGTCTACTAATACCATTATTGATCATCTTAATGGTAAATAACGCTCTAAGAAAGTATATTTAATTGAAACAATTAAAGTTCAAATGAAGAAGATATGTTGAATTTTTCAAGAAAAATAAATGAATAGTATAATACATTCTTTTAACGAAACGTCATGCTTTCAATAGAAGAAAAACGCATAATTACAAATAAAAGAACAACCAAACAATCGAAAAAAGTCAACTATTCAGTTGGATCTAGTTGGGAGGACTAACCCCATAGGCAAATAGTGTGAGGCAGCCTAAAACCAACCTAAACACAACACACCAAAACTAAAAACAGAAACAAAAACCACAATAAAAGTTCCCAACAAGAGAATATAGATCCCCATATTTGGTATGTGACACTTTTGGTATTATGTATAGGGAAAAACTCTCAGTTAGTACCTTATTTTTACTTGTTTTTCATTTTTGGTACCCAAAATTTTTCCTTAATCATTATTTCCGTCCGTTAATCAATTTCAATCTAAACCGTCAACTTTTTCAATCATTATTGGTTCCCAAATTTTTGCCCATTAAGAGCATCTCCAAGAGTCTCCTTATTCATCTTTCTTATCTCAAAAATAGGGTTTTTTTCTAAAAAGTTGTCTCCAACAGTTCCCTAAATTTGGTCCTATTTTTAAGAAGTCCTCAAATAGAGGCTTCTCTTCCTCATTCTTGGCGAGCCAAAAAAGACCCCCCATTTCTTTTCCCCGCCTTTATTTTCCATAGGCGCTCTTTTTTTTTTTTATTCGTGCGGTCTTTTCCTCCATCTCCTTTCATCTCCCCCTCCACTGCCGCGTGCTCGCAGCATCCTCGCCGCCCTCCACCGCCGCCGGAAAGGTGCCGCCACTACCAGATGGAAGGTACTGCCGTCCTCCTTTTTCTGCACTTTTGAACCGGTGCATTCAGAGATTCATATACTTCATGAAGTGCTTCTGTAACAGCGATGCATTCGTCGTCGTCGTCAGAGGATGTTTCATCCAAGATGCGCATAATCAAGCTACGATCCATGGCTGATGATAGCACCATCGGAAGGCAAAATTCTCAGTGTTTTTCTAATATGACCGGTCGCCTCCCTGGCCTGACGTGTGTTGGGATCTGTGAGGATCTCGTTATGTACAAATCACGAATTCAATAGCAAACGTAAACCTATGCGCAGCGGATCTAAAGGTTTGACGTAGAGAACTTACGGCTTAAAATTTATGTAGATCTGGTTGACCACGAACGGTTGACCGCAATTGATTGACCGCAACACGCGTCTTGGGTTGCACGAACAAGATCAGATCAAAACTGGATCAAACGGATGCAAACAGATCAAAACGAAATTTTGCTGCCAGACACCTTCCGGCGGCGCGTGAGGGCGCGTGCGGCGTCGGATTCCGGCGACGTCGGCGGCGATGGAAAGCTCTCGTCGAGACGGTCGTCTGGGTATACTGTACGTCTCAATCGGACTTCCGGTTAGTTCTGTAGGTCAAAATCAATTTCGTCTCGGTTTACCTACAGATCTTCTACTGTATTACTCAATACACCCTTCTTCAACTTGTACCAGTGGAGCAACAAGAAGAAGATAAAGCTCGAATGAGATCTAGAGAGAGAGGCGTGTTTCACGTGAGAATGAATTCTATTCTCTTCTCATGAGCTTAATGATGTATATATAGAGCTACAGTAGGGACCCTAAGGAGATTAGGAAAAGGGCTCCTTAATTAATTAGACTAACTGTGGGCCAAACCCACTCCTCTAATTAATTAAATAATATTAATGGGCCACCAACATTATATTATTGCACTCCCTTTCCCTAGCCCAAATTACATTTGAGACTCCAATAATAATTACTCGATTTACCTCCCCACGTTTAAGATATAATGTCCATTAATTAATTCGATTACTGACAATCAAGAATTAATTAATTTATTATTATTTCACCGAAGCTAGCGCTCGTTCATCACATTCTTATTATGCCGGAATTTAATCCACCTGCAGGGTTTAGCATAACAATCCTTCATGAACTCACTCCGGGGACATCATCAAACTAACGCACATGGTGACCGTAAATATCCTAACAGCACATCCTATATATAATAATATTACCCAAAACAGTAGGAATATTAATCCAGCGAACTGAACCTCACCCATGTGAATCAAAGTAATATATATTATATATATCTGCCTGTTTAATATCTTACGGGTTAAGAGAACGCAGTAATTAACCGAGGCCTAGTTCATTTACGACGATCAGTATAAAATGAACTTCTCCTCTCTGGGATCCTGTTCAATACATAAATGTACTAGTGCAACTAATCAGTCAAGACAAACTGTACAGTTGACACTACAACCGTTCGGATGGGGTGTTCATGTCCATCTAGGTTGTGAACAACTATTCTTGTTCGCAAGTGACTGATAGAGTGATCTTCGGTTCGCCCGATGACGACCCACCCTATCTAAGTGCAGAACAACAGAACGTAGAACTTGTTTAATCTAACATGATTCTCATTCATAAAGGGTAAATGTGTAATAACATGCAAAGCCAAGCTTTCAGTATATAACACTAACAATCTCCCACTTATACTTAAAGCTTTCGCTTTTACAGTATAGTCCTATCAATCCGTTATTCTAAAAGACCTATGTCGATCCTATTGCCATGCATCCTCTGATGCAATCTTGGCAACATCAACGTCTCCTCTACCAACGATATCCCGAATCAGATGGTATTTGCGCTCTATGTGTTTGCTTGCCCTGTGGGCTCGAGGTTCTTTTGAGTTCGCTACTGCTCCACTGTTATCACAGTACACGGTGATACCACGTGGCAAACTCGGTATAACCTCTAAGTCCACTAAGAAGTTCCTGAGCCAAACTGCCTCTTTCGCTGCCTCTGAGGCTGCTATGTACTCGGCTTCCATGGTGGAGTCTGCCACGCATTTCTGCTTAGCACTCCTCCATGAAATGGCTCCACTTCCCAAGGTAAACACATAACCTGAGGTTGACTTACTTTCATCCTTATCTGACTGGAAATCGGAATCACTGTAACCCAGAGGTAACAAGCTGCCTGCACGGTAAACTAACATGTACTCCTTAGTCCTTCTCAGGTACTTGAGTATATGCTTCACCGCAGACCAATGTTCCCGTCCTGGATTACTTTGATATCTAGCTACCATGCCAACGGCGTAGCTAATATCCGGCCTTGTGCATAGCATTGCATACATGAGACTTCCTACTGCCGAAGCATAAGGAACTGTCTTCATCTCCTCTATCTCCTTAGACGTCTTAGGAGACATCTCCTTAGATAGAGGTATTCCATGTCTGAAAGGTAACATACCTTTCTTGGAATCCTGCATGCTGAATCTGGCCAAGACAGTATCTATGTATGAAGACTGGGATAAGCACAACATTCTCTTCTTACGATCTCTAATGAGCCTAATACCAAGAATGTGTCCTGCTTCACCTAAGTCCTTCATATCAAACTGCTTAGACAACCACACCTTTACGTCTGATAACTCCTTCTTACTGTTTCCAATAAGCAGTATGTCATCTACGTAAAGCACAAGAAACACCACCACGCTCCCACTGATTTTCTTGTAAACACAGTGCTCATCCGGACATTGAGTGAACCCGTACGACTGGATCACCTCATCAAAACGGATGTTCCAAGATCTCGAAGCTTGCTTCAGTCCATAAATAGACCGATTAAGCTTACACACTAGATGCTCACGACCTTCAGCAATGAATCCCTCTGGTTGCTGCATATAGATGTCTTCTTGCAGGTTCCCATTAAGGAAAGCTGTCTTGACATCCATCTGCCAGACCTCATAGTCCATATGAGCGGCTACAGCCAAGAGAATCCGAATGGACTTAAGCATAGCTACTGGCGAAAAGGTCTCATCATAATCAATACCCTCGATCTGGGTATAACCTTTCGCAACAAGCCTAGCTTTAAAGGTTTGCACCTTCCCATCCAATCCTCTCTTTCTCTTATAGATCCACTTACATCCAATGGGTCGTACCCCATCGGGTAGTTCTACAAGATCCCAGACCTGATTGGAGTCCATTGACCCCATTTCAGCTTTCATTGCAACATTCCATGAATCTGCATCTTTATCTTGGAGTGCCTCATCGTAAGTTCTTGGGTCCGATTCTAGGCCTCCTGGAACTGAGTCTGACGACTCTCCAAGACCTATCCATCGGTCGGGTAAATGAGAAACCCTCCCACTGCGACGAGGCACTGTCTGCACTGGTACACTCTCAGTGTGTCGTGTTGCAGTATTATGTGATGTATCTACTTGCGCACTCGGTGGGGAACCATCGCTTTCACCCCTTAACTCCTCTAAGACTAGTCTACTCGCGGGCTTATGATTCATAATATAGTCTTCTTCCAAGAATCTAGCGTTCGTCGAAACGATCACCTTCTGATCCCCGGGACTATAAAATAATCCACCTTTCGTTTCCTTGGGATAGCCTACGAAAACTCGTGCTTCCGAACGTTTCTCCAACTTGCCAGGTTCCTGCACTAACACGTGTGCAGGACTACCCCATACCCGAATATGTGAAAAGCCTGGCCTACGCCCTTTCCACAATTCGTAAGGAGTAGTATCAACTGACTTCGATGGAACCAAGTTCAGAATGTACGATGCTGTTTCCAGCGCCATTCCCCAAAACGAATCTGGTAACCTCGAATAACTCATCATAGATCTAACCATCTCCATAAGTGTCCTATTTCTTCGCTCTGCAACCCCGTTCTGCTGGGGCGTGCCGGGTGCAGTCAGTTGGGATTCAATCCCAGCTTCCGATAAGTATGTCCTGAACTCTCCAAAAAGGTATTCGCCACCTCGATCAGAACGAAGTGACTTGATACATTTACCATGAAGCTTCTCCACAACTGCCCGATACTCCTTGAATTTCTCAAAGCATTCGGACTTGCGGTGCAACAGATAAACGTACCCAAATCTCGAGTAATCATCTATGAAAGACACATAGTACTCGAAACCTCCTCTAGCCTGGATCGACATAGGACCACACAAATCAGAATGAATCAATCCTAGCACTTCTTGGCTCCTATACCCCTTTGCCGTAAACGGCCTCTTGGCCATCTTACCTTCTAGGCATGATTCGCAAGTTGGATAGTGCTCTTCCAATGGACCGAGATGTCCACTGGCCACTAACTTTTGAATCCTCCTAAGGTTGATGTGTCCAAGTCTAAGGTGCCACAGATATGCTTGATTCATCTGCGAAGACTCCTTCCTCTTATTAGATGTAGTTATGACATTATTCAATTCATTATGTTGCACTGTGGGAGAGTTCGGTTTGAGAACATATAAATTGCCAACTAATGAACCACAACATATGAAACGATTTTCAAAACGAATAATAACCATGTCATCAAACGAAACTGAAAAACCATCCATAACGAGTTTAGAAACTGAAACAAGGTTCTTTCTAAAACTAGGAACATAAAGGCAATTTCTCAAAACCAAACTACTACTATCGAACGATAAAGTAACGTCTCCCACTGCAACAGCCGCCACTTTCGTAGCATTGCCCATGTAGACGGTGATCTCTCCCTCCCTAAGTCGCTTGGTTTCCTGGAACCCCTGCAAAGAATTGCAGACATGATCAGTGGCTCCAGTATCTACACACCAGGTTCTGGTAGATACAACCGCTAAACATGTTTCTACGACATTAACGAGAGAGTTACCTTTCTTGAGGAGAGGGCAATCGACCTTCCAGTGTCCTGACTTATTGCACTTGTGGCATCTTCCTTTCGGTTTCTTTGCCACAGCCTGAGGGGTCGGTCGTGGGTAAACCGGAGCATCCTGTGCCTTCACCTTTCCTGCAGACTTCTTTCTCTTCCTGCCCTTGTGAGGCCTGGAAGGTCCAGCCTGCTCGGCGACTAGCACCTGAGGTGCTTGAGTGAATAAGGCCTCCGCCGACTGAAGCTCTGCAAGCAGTTCTGGAAGAGCCATATGCATCTTGTGCATGTTGTAGTTCAACCGGAACTGATCAAAGCTCTTCGGCAGAGATTGGAGCATAATATCAACCTGGGTTTCCCCGTCAATATAACCTCCCATAACCTCAAGCTCATTGAGCTGCGCCATAACCCTGAGAGCATGCTCCCTTACGGGTGTGCCCTCGGCCATGCGCGTACTCATCAGAGCACTCAAAGCCTCTTGCCTAGCAGCCCTAGACTGATGTCCGAACAGATCCCTGAGATTGAGAAGTATATCTGCTGCAGTGTCCTTAGACTGATGCTGATGTTGAAGAACATTCGACATAGAAGCCAGAATGTAACACTTCGCCATCTCATCAGCCTTCTTCCACCGAGCATACTCCTCTTTCTCCTGCTCAGGAGCATCAGCCGCCGGCACCGCCGGGCAAGCATCAGTGATAGCAAACTTATAACCCTCAGCAGTCAACACTATGTCTAAGTTCCTCTTCCAATCAATGTAATTAGGACCAGTAAGCTGATTTTCTTTTAGAATGACAGACAACGGATTGAACGACATGATGAATATCCTGAGAATCATGCAAATAAATTTTACAGATTAAACACTTTTGAATTTAACTGTTAATATTGATATCCTCAAAACAACATTAACTTAAATCCACCGACATCTATTACACCTTGTGAGAATGCATGCTACGAGGGTCGCCCTACAAACTCGCATTTTGTAAGAGAAGGGCTTTTCTAAGGCCCATTAATTTCCATAAGTCAAAACCAAATTCATGACGAACGAAATTAATAGTCGGTCTCCATTTGGCCATGCAATAGAATTCAGGGACCCCGAGGGGGGTTAATAAATTTAATCGCATTCTAAGTGAATCCCATTTCTCGGTCCTAAGGTCGTCAAATTTGATTATACGTCATCCGAGGGGAAGCCCGTACGCTCTCATAAGATTTCCTCTAACCGTCTACTTTTAGAAATTTGTCCTGGTAATTTCCTACAATTAATTTTAGCAATGTCACCCGAGGGGGAGCCCATAACCGCAATTAATTGATTTACCGACAAATTAGAAATGGAGGCCTTAGGAATTTTACAATTAACTTTAATTTAAAATCCCTTCTCAAACTTAGTATAATTTAATGAGGATTTTTAACTATTTATACAATTCCAAATTAATCTATGTTAATGCAATAATTAATTAACATGCATATTAATTCATGCAATTCTAAATTAATCTATGTCAATGCAATAATTAATTAACATGTTCAATAATTTATGCAATTCTAAATTAATCCATGCCAGTGCAATAATTAATTACATGCATAATTTATTGACACAATTCTAAATTAATTCTATGCATTACATAATTAATTAACATGCATAATTAATCTAGCAATACTAAATTAATCCCATGCAAGAACATAATTAATTAACATGCATAAATAATAATTTAATGGCATAATAAATTTAATTAAATAAATAAATAAATCCACTATTATGGCCATTAAATATTGAGTCTCCTTAAACAAGGAAACTGTGACAGTTCTTTTCCCTGTTCAACTGGAACTCCTTTAAGCAGTAGAATCCTGGTTGATCTTGTACTGCTTGGACAAGAAGGCAAAACCTCTCCACCTCCTGCAGCCAACCGCCGACTGCCGCCTGGCTGCCGCCCGGCCGCCGGCCGCCGCCGCCAGTGGTCGGAAAAACGCGCCGTTTCCCTCTTTTTTTTTTCTAATTCTTCGAGGCTCGTTGATCTCTTGTGATCTCCCGGTTATCAACACACGATCACAACACGAAAAATATAATTTACAAAATTACATAATTCGATCCTAGATCCAACGAATGGATGTACATGTTTTCTAAACAAATAATTAAATCTATCCGGTCAACCCCCGGGCGAATAATTATTACAAACATTCATCCATAAATTCCTCGACATGCCCGAGGCTTTAAAAACAAATTTAAAACCATACATCACATTCAACAACATTCATCAAACACATAATCGGCCATAATAGTGGATTAACTATTTTCCTGCAAAACCGAGTTATGCAAATATAATCCAATATATGGCTGCGTTTGAACACATCTTGTCAAATAAAGCCGTAAAAATTCGAACTTTGTACAAAACGAATTAACCAAGTGCTCTGATACCACTTGTTGGGATCTGTGAGGATC
The DNA here is from genome assembly GCA_008636005.1 of Striga asiatica. Taxonomy (NCBI): domain Eukaryota; kingdom Viridiplantae; phylum Streptophyta; class Magnoliopsida; order Lamiales; family Orobanchaceae; genus Striga; species Striga asiatica. The sequence continues at coordinate 3,175,557 of BKCP01000001.1, forward strand.
TCGTTATGTACAAATCACGAATTCAATAGCAAACGTAAACCTATGCGCAGCGGATCTAAAGGTTTGACGTAGAGAACTTACGGCTTAAAATTTATGTAGATCTGGTTGACCACGAACGGTTGACCGCAATTGATTGACCGCAACACGCGTCTTGGGTTGCACGAACAAGATCAGATCAAAACTGGATCAAACGGATGCAAACAGATCAAAACGAAATTTTGCTGCCAGACACCTTCCGGCGGCGCGTGAGGGCGCGTGCGGCGTCGGATTCCGGCGACGTCGGCGGCGATGGAAAGCTCTCGTCGAGACGGTCGTCTGGGTATACTGTACGTCTCAATCGGACTTCCGGTTAGTTCTGTAGGTCAAAATCAATTTCGTCTCGGTTTACCTACAGATCTTCTACTGTATTACTCAATACACCCTTCTTCAACTTGTACCAGTGGAGCAACAAGAAGAAGATAAAGCTCGAATGAGATCTAGAGAGAGAGGCGTGTTTCACGTGAGAATGAATTCTATTCTCTTCTCATGAGCTTAATGATGTATATATAGAGCTACAGTAGGGACCCTAAGGAGATTAGGAAAAGGGCTCCTTAATTAATTAGACTAACTGTGGGCCAAACCCACTCCTCTAATTAATTAAATAATATTAATGGGCCACCAACATTATATTATTGCACTCCCTTTCCCTAGCCCAAATTACATTTGAGACTCCAATAATAATTACTCGATTTACCTCCCCACGTTTAAGATATAATGTCCATTAATTAATTCGATTACTGACAATCAAGAATTAATTAATTTATTATTATTTCACCGAAGCTAGCGCTCGTTCATCACATTCTTATTATGCCGGAATTTAATCCACCTGCAGGGTTTAGCATAACAATCCTTCATGAACTCACTCCGGGGACATCATCAAACTAACGCACATGGTGACCGTAAATATCCTAACAGCACATCCTATATATAATAATATTACCCAAAACAGTAGGAATATTAATCCAGCGAACTGAACCTCACCCATGTGAATCAAAGTAATATATATTATATATATCTGCCTGTTTAATATCTTACGGGTTAAGAGAACGCAGTAATTAACCGAGGCCTAGTTCATTTACGACGATCAGTATAAAATGAACTTCTCCTCTCTGGGATCCTGTTCAATACATAAATGTACTAGTGCAACTAATCAGTCAAGACAAACTGTACAGTTGACACTACAACCGTTCGGATGGGGTGTTCATGTCCATCTAGGTTGTGAACAACTATTCTTGTTCGCAAGTGACTGATAGAGTGATCTTCGGTTCGCCCGATGACGACCCACCCTATCTAAGTGCAAAACAACAGAACGTAGAACTTGTTTAATCTAACATGATTCTCATTCATAAAGGGTAAATGTGTAATAACATGCAAAGCCAAGCTTTCAGTATATAACACTAACAACGTGCGGCGCCGAGCACTCGTAGAGTCGTAGATGACCGGTCGCCTCCCTGGGATCGTGAAGTCTGATCGCTGGCGGCCTGTTTAATATAGTTGAGGCGAAAAGTCCAAGTTCAAGTGGGCTTCAAGTGGGCTTTTAAATAGATTTGTGGGCCTGGTTCAAATTCAAATTATAAAATAGGGAGACTCTTGGAGGACAGCCGACAATAGGAAGCAAATGGATATAGGATGGCTCCTTATTTCTCCAAATAGAAGTCTAAAATAAGGGAACTCTTGGAGATGCTCTAACCAATTTCGATCCAAACTGTTATCTTTTACGTTCTGACCTAACGGAGTTGAAAAAAAAAGTGTTGCGTCATTAGACATAGAACTTGTAATTATAAATAATATATATACTAGTACAATTCCCGTGTATTACACGGGTGTTGAATTATAAAGCTTTTATACAAATATATTAAATTTTTTATTTTTTTAAAACTAAAATAATTTAATTTTATATAAAACATTACTTTAGATTTTAATTAAATTTTTAAATTATATTTTTTTAATCATAATAATTAAACACCCGTACATTATATGAAAATGTCAACTCGTGTTTAATTTTTTTACTTATATCATATAAAAATAGCGATATTATTTACTATTACATAAGTACAAAAATATATATTTTAAATAAATAGAAATAGTATAGTGATATGTATATGCATAAGTGTAGAATATGTTTATTTGATATTAAGCAAAATAGATTAATTTTTTTACTTAACTAGATGCCTAATACATTAAGTGTCGTATCAGTCGTGCTTCATAGTTTTTTAACTTTATATGTAATTTTTGAATTTAGATAAATAATTATTTATTTTTATTAGATTGGCAACATACCAATTAGATTTGAAATAAATATCATCTTTAAAAAAATACACACCAATTTTTATTATTGTTTTATATTTTATATACATAATATGGATGTTAAATAAAAAATCGTTAAAAGATAATCTGAGTCTGGTCTGATTAATTATAATATTTTTTTTATTTGCTAAAAGTATTATTTTATTGATCTTCCATACCCGACAAGTCTCAAATGCCAAATATTTATATTTCGAAAGCTATGTCTTATTTGAGAATTTGAAACATTTAATAATTGAGCATTATTTCAAAAGTACTCACGAACTTAGATACATAAACAATAATAGGTTAATTTATTGCTAGTTTGCTACAATTAAATATTATATATTTGAAGATTACTTAGGTCAAACCCGATAATGCAGAGCAAAACATTCGAGATTAATGGATTAAAGAATATTTTATTATGATAAATATGTTCCTAATTTTAAGGCATGAAGCTCTGCATTGTAACTACTTTAGAAGGAATATATTATTATGATAAAAAATATTAATTTATATCCAAGCCTAACTCCAAAGCATGATTTTTTGTCAAATAGAATTCCGAAGCATGAGAGTTTGCCACGTAGGCTCAACGCATTTTCAAATTATATATAGAGGGGATATATAGAAAAATAAAATAAAATATTGAGCTCTATTAGCCACTAAAATGAATTCAAAACTTTGATTTAGTGAAAGGGTTATTGTATATTATGAAAAAAGAAACAACAATTGTGGACAAATAACTATTTTCTTCTCTCCCGACACCCCCAAATCGCTCTAACCCTACCACCGGCGTCATTCTAATTCTCCATCTTTCGGCCTTCCTCAGCGGCGGCGGACTCGGGCCTGTGGTCGTCCCCAATTGCTCGGCCCATCCCAGATGCCATCTCGTCTCCGGCGCTTCCAACGGCGGATGATTTGTCGCGAGCGCTCACTCCCGACTCCGCCTCTCGTTGTGAGGTTTTGTGGGCTAGTCGTCGAATCTGAGGTCTGGGAGGGTGTCGGGAGGGAAGTGGGTCTGTGGATGGGTCGGGGCCCCTGGCAGCTACGATGAATCTCGTCGCGGCGGCCAGTGCGAGGAATTGCCTCTTCACCTCGGAATCCTTCACTGAGATCGAATTCAATTTCTTGGGCCGCCCTTGAGGTATTTTCCGCCTATTGGCTGTGTTGGTTGTCGATTGAGGTTGCTGGGGTTCTTTCTGGTAGGCTTCGGCTTGCCGTCGGTTCGAGCTCTGGTTGCCGGCGGGTTGTGGTTGTTATGGGCGAGGTCGTATTGCTCTGGGCGGAGTGTTGCTCTAGGTGCTGAGGTTCGTCAAGGTCGGGGAGGCCGGTGTTGAGGAGCCGGGCCACCCTCACTCTTCTCCGTTCTGCTAGTGGTGTTAGGCGGCGGGGAAGTGGTTCCTCTCGAACTCGACTAGTGATGTTAGTTGGGATTGGTTGGGACTGGTGTGAGGGCTGGCTCCGTCTTGTTCCTCCGGTTGGTGTCGGGTCATTTTCGGATATTAGTTCGTGTTCGGGTTCGACTTTTGTATAGGCCTTATGGCAGTTTCGGAAGTGGCTCCTCGGACTTGGCTTCTTTCTCGTCAACGACTGTTCTCTGCTGGCTTGGTCTGTTTGATTTGCTGTGGAAGGACTCATTTTTCTCTTTGTTTTATTTGAATCGTTTGAGTCTGTGTTAGGTTGTGTTTTGGGTCTGGGTATTTTACCTGAGTGTTTGTTTTGTTTTTTTGGTTTGGGCCGTTGGCCTCAGTGTGAGAGGGAGCAAATTTATTCCCCTGTGGGGAGCAGCTCTTGTCTCTATTCTCCTGTGGGGAGCTTTTTGGTTGTAGATTTTCTGTGTGGTTATTGTGGTGGTTGTCTTGAATGTCTTGTTTTGGTTTCTAGCGGTGCTAGTGTCGGGCTTCTAGGCGGTCGTCAGACCTGTCCTCCAATTTTATTCAGCTTTGGGCTGCGTTCCAAGTTGTATCTTTACACATTTGTGCATTTATTATATAAATTCTCTATCGTTTCGGAAAAAAAAGGAACAACAAGATTTCTAAGTTGTGTCGCCGCACAAAAAAAAAAATAATAAAAATAAAAAAAGAAGAAAAATTCCGATGATTTGCTGATGGTTGCAATACCCGATCAGGAGATTTCATTGGATTATTTAAGAAATGGTAGTTCTAAATAAATATTTTTATGAAGGCAAAATATTGATTATCAAAATTAATTGTAAGGATAAATTTAATTATCTACAGGAATAATCTAGTAATCAAATAAGCTAACTTATAACTTATTTGATTAGCTTATAAGTTTTTTGTATTCAAATAAAATCTCATTTGGTAGGCTAAAAACTCGAGACTGAAATTTTTATTTCAGCTAATTTATCAGCGATTTTTACCAAACACTTTTATCATATAAGTCAGTTTTTCAACTATACACATCATAAGCTATAAATTATAAGCTCGGAAATCACTCATAAACTATAAGTTAGCTAATCAACTAGCACCTAACTTATCAGTTAGTTTTACCAAACATATAGCGTTAACCAAAATATTGCTTATCAAAATTAATTTAAAGTAAAAATCTAGGTATCATAACTAATATTTTTATCCTTACTTTTTATTATGTATCCTCAGGCAAGAAAAATGAACACACTCGCTGCACACCGAAACTAATTTCGGTTTCCCGCTCATCTCCTACATTTCCGCCGGCGGCAAAATTTACCAGGCGGGAAGAGTTTCCACTCGCGTCCTCCGAGCTAATCTTCTCACTCTCTGCACGCTGAAAGCGCCGGCGTTCGTTTGCACAGTCCAATTAGCTTCTGTAAGTTGATTCATGGAAGATGAGCAGTTGCCGCCGGAGCCACCAACTCGCCGATCGGTTAGTTCAATCAACTCCGAATTTTTAAACCTAGCTCTGGTTTGGTTGTGATGTGAAACCCTAATTGAGCTTGTTTTGTCACCTATTATGGTGTTCTGTTGCTTGTATTTGAGCAGAAAAGGGCTAGGGCTCAGGTTATGCCTGCCGATTTCACGCGTTCGGACCAAATTGAGCTTGAATTGGAGGAAGAAGATAGGGGGGAATCTTCGGATGACTTACAGGAACTTCGCCGGAAGGCTAAGAGAAACAAGGCGGCTGAAGGTGCTTCGACCTCAGCCGCAGCTGCGCGCAAAAATAGCCTGATATTGATTGGTATACTTTTTTTTTTTCTCCTCGCCATTGTGTATTTTTAAGTAGTGGTATGAGATGCATGTAGATATGAACATGGTGTTTTGGTTTGCAGCATTTGTGTTACGAAATTAGATCCCTAGGAGAATTCATCTATTTAAATTTGAAGCATAGGTCCTTAGTTCCTTGTTATGGAATCACTACCATCTGTTACCATCGTTTATATTTTTGGTAGAGGTTGTAGGTGTGTGTGAATATTCATTTTATGGTAAAAATTAATAATTCACGAAAATTTGGCATGTTCTTGAAATGGTTTCCGGAAATGATTAGCTTGGGAGACCCTTCTTGTTTTTTCATTTGTTTTGTGCATATCCAGTTCATTATGATTATGTTCTAGTGTAGATCACCTTTTTTTTGGCGCCCTGGGCGTTTTATGGTTGACCGCAGAAGGTGCTGTTATGGTTTTAATTGGTTGAAACTCACGAAGCATTTACTGTAGGACAGCGGCTATGGACCTCCTTTTGCATTTCTAGGACAACTATTATGCAATTTTATGTGACTTAGGGTTCAGACTGAGATTTACTTGGTTGACATAATTTTTTTATCTCCTGTTGTGAATATGGATTAGTGGCTGTGCAATTGATTAAACAAAAAAACCTCGGTAATGTTTCTGCAGAGGTTATCAAAGGTGGAGGAAAAGAAATCCCCGATGTAGTTACCCGATGGGTTGAACAATATGAGAGGAACCAGAAGTCTGCAATGGCGGAACTCTTAACCATGCTTTTTGAGGTTATTAATAATCTCCAAGTTTTTGCAACTGGTTTTCACTGATTTATACTGATATTTAATTGTATTATTATTGGCAGGCATGTGGAGCAAAATTTTCTATTCAACCAGAAGATATAGATGACACTGATGTTGACGATGTGGTAGTTGCTCTTGTAAACATGGCTAGAAAAGTATCCTTTCCTTGTTTATCTTGTCTTCTTAGTGAGCATTGGTATGATGCTCTGATGCCTTGCATATGAATTTTGTGTTGTGTTCCCATTTTTCCATACAAGCCCTGTCGCCTTCCCACGGACATTACTAACCAGAAAACTGATGAAGGCATAAGGATTGGATAATTGGATTTTTCTTAACATCTTGTGATCTAGGGAGAAATTGAAGATTATCAGAGTTCAAAGAGGGACTTCAAGCATTTCAAAGATAATCTTGTATATCTCTGGGACAATTTGGTCAGTGAATGTCAGAATGGACCTCTGTTTGATCAGACGTTATTTGACAGGTGCTTGGACTACATTATTGCATTGTCATGGTAAGTACACAGTGTTAGGGTATCAAGAATGAATTTATAACTTTATACTTGTATTAAGCCCATTGCCTTGTGTTTTTCAGCACTCCTCCTAGATTTTATCGTCAAATTGCGTCATTGATGGGGCTTCAACTTGTAACATCTTTCATCAATGTTGCTAAGATTCTTGGTTCACAGAGAGAGACCACCCAAAGACAGTTAGACGCAGAAAAGAAGAAAACAACTGAAGGACCTATAGTGGAATCACTTACTAACAGGTTGTCGATGACGCACGAAAAGATAACTACCTTGGAAAACATGATGGATAAAACTTTTAAAGGGTATGATTTCTTTTGATTTGTTCATCAACATTGATATGATTGGTATATTATTTTTCTTGTTCCATTCGGCATTTATTTTTATGCTTTTATTCATCTACACGCATTACTTTTTGAAGGTTATTTGTGCATCGTTACCGAGATATTGATCCAGACATTCGAAAGTCCTGTATAGAATCACTAGGCGTGTGGGTATTGTCATATCCCCCATTTTTCTTGAAGGATTCTTATTTGAAATACCTTGGATGGACATTGAATGATAAAGTAAGTTACAATGGTTAATCTAGTGTCATGTCTATTCTGTTCTTTTTCCTTTTCAATTGTTAATTATTTTCTTATCTTTTTGCTTCAAAGAGTTCTGGTGTTAGGAAGGCTTCTATTTTAGCACTGCAAAATCTTTATGAGGTGGACGATAATGTTCCATCTCTTGACCTCTTCACTAAAAGATTCTACGCGCGAATGCTCGAGCTTGCTGATGACATTGACATTTCTGTGTCAGTATGTGCAATAGGGCTTGTAAAGCAGCTATTAAGGTACTAGTAAAATGCTATATGCATATATATATTTATATAAAGTATGTGTGTTTAAATTTCAATCATGAACGGGAACAATCTTGAAACTTTTCTAACAAGTCATTTTGTGCTAAATTGCAGACATCAACTTGTGCCTGATGAAGAACTAGGTCCCTTATATGATTTGTTAATCGATGATCCACCAGATGTTAGGCATGCCATTGGAGCACTTGTTTATGATCATTTGATTGCTCAGAAGTTTAATGACTCACAGTCTCGCTCAACAGGTTTCTTTTTCCTGCTTTCTAATGCATCTGTTTTATTATTATTTTGTTAGTTAAGATGCTTAATTTTGTTCCTTCACAGGCAGTGACAGTGATTCATCAGAGGTGCATATCAATAGAATGTTGCAGATTCTAAAAGAATTTGCAGCTGATCCCATCCTGAGTTCGTACGTCATTGATGATGTTTGGGATTACATGGGGGCTATGAAAGTACGCATGCCTACGACTGTATATGTGACTGGGTGATTTTATGTGGTTTCAGTGGCCTATAATTGTTGTAGATGCAAAAGGATATATATGAAAGCTTCTAAAATTAGTAATTTGCAGGTGGCAAATTTTCGATTATTTGCCAATTTATTTGTAGGTGTAATGAAAGAATATAATAGCTGGAGAATCTGGATGTTGTAAATCGATTTTTAATTTACTTTATTTTTTAACTAACAACGACATTCGACTTACATCGGGTATGAGCTTCTATTGTTAACATTATGTAGTGAATGGATGGAAGCATACTAATTATTGAATATCCAAAAGTTCGGTGCATGACTGGTTATATAGAGTTCATTATAATAAGTTTTTTTATTTGTATACTGCTACTTGATGATTAACACACGTTTCATGACTTTGTCACAAATTTTTGCTTTGACCTCTTATATTCGTTGCTGTTGATTCTTCTCCGGGGCCTGCATTAATGGGATATGAACATCTGTGACAATTTTTGATAAAAAGAGATTTCTACTTATTACAATATAACCTAGATCAATGTCTATAGAGTTGGTGGTCTGATTTTCTTTTAGCTGGCTGAACCTTGCATATAATATATATGTATATCTTACAAAGTTATCATTTTACTTGCAGGATTGGAAGTGCATCATTCATATGCTTCTGGCTGATAAACCATCAGCAGAGCTTGATGAAATAGATGCCAAAAACTTGATTAGGCTTCTATTTGCATCTATAAGGAAGGCAGTTGGAGAAAGGATAGTTCCTGCAACTGATAATCGAAACCCACATCATACAAAAGCTCAGAAGGCAAGTTATATATCAGTTCTCCTATATTTCAGTTTTCCTTTTTTTTTTCAGTTACTTTTTGTTAGCATTTCAATTTGTGATATTTTTAACTTTTTATCTATTTATTTGGATATTTTAAGCTCGAATGCGATGAACTGCTATTTTATCAGGGTGTTAAAATTATTCTCCTTGCAAGTTGCAACTATTCCTTCTCTATTCTACAGAATGAAAGTAATTATTGTTCACCTCTCTTAATAATTTCCAGGAGACGTTTCAACACAATAAACGTGATATCACAGTTGCCATGATGAAGACTTATCCCCAGCTTCTAATGAAATTCATGTCTGATAAGGACAAAGTGGCACCTCTAGTTGAAATTATTGTTTACATGAATCTCGAGCTTTATTCTCTAAAGAGGCAAGAGCAGGTTGGTTTATTAAATTCTAACCATGCAGATTAGTCCACTTAGCTTATGGTATATAATTAAATCATGTTGATTATTTCTGTAGAATTTTAAGGCTACCCTTAAGCTCACGAGAGAGGCGTTTTTTAAGCATGGGGATAAGGATGCCTTGAGATCATGTGTAAAAGCAATCAAGTTCTGTACTGTTGAGGGCCAGGGAGAGTTGCAAGACTTCGCTCAAAACCAGGTCAAGGAGCTTGAGGATGACTTAATTGTGAAACTGAAGTCTGCAATAAAAGATGTTGTGGTATGCATCTGCATAATATTTGTTCATTGTGTTTGCAACTTTGCATGGAGTTGTGAGTATTGACATGTTTCTTTTGCAGAATGGTGGTGATGAGTATTCGCTACTTGTAAATTTGAAAAGGTTGTATGAACTTCAATTATCGCATAAAGTTACTCCTGAAAGCTTGTATCAAGATCTTGTGCATATTCTTCGAAGTTTCAGAAACATAGATGATGAGGTGTGCACATTAAATGTAGTAATTTTGTTTTGAAATTCCTTTTTCACCTGCTAACGATTATGTGCTTGTGCCTTTGTGCTAATTCAGGTTGTTGCATTTCTGCTCCTTAATATGTTCCTCCACGTTTCTTGGTCTTTGCAATCTGTTCTATCCAGTGAAACAGTGTCAGAGGCATCTTTATCTTCTCTGGTTGAAAAGCGTGATGCGTTGTTTGAGGAACTTAAATACTTTCTTGATAATTGTTTTAAATTTCATGGTGATGGGAGATGTAAAAATATGCTGGCATACAGAGTAAGCATATACCGTTTCAATTATTTATTGATAATCTCTCTCTTGTGCGTGTGAAACCTTTTTAGTTTGACTTTGACCCTGTCTTGCATGCTTCGGTAGGTCTGTGGTGTCCTTGCAGATATGTGGTGTTTGTTCAAAAGGACTAAATTTGCTTCAACTAAGCTGGAAATATTAGGTCACTGGCCTGATGAATCAATTGTTCAGAAGTACTGGAAATTGTGTGAACAATTGCTCAATGTTTCAGGTAACGAACTGCATGTGTTTTTATCATATTGTAAGCCTGATATTGTGCTGCAGGCATTACTACTCGTTTGCACATAATATAGAGGGCTGAACTCTATGAAAATTTCTGCTTCTGCAAAAGTTCTGTTGAAATTCCTCTTGTTTTCCTAATTTTTAATTATGCTATTTAGTTATATATAGCAATTGGAACACAATGACTGCATCATCATAAGCCAGCAATTTAATCCAAGTGTAACACCCAAACTCCCCCCTATCGTTGCGAGAAAAAAAAAAGAAAACACTCAATCTCCCTTTTTTCTTTGGATGCGTCACGTTTAGGTTCGTAGGTGCAAATATTTTCTAATTAACCACATGGTATTGTGGATTAGCTGATCTGAGTGAAGGTTATTTGGAAAGCTTGCAGGTTTGAAGCAACTCTGTGAAATCTAAACTAATGTGCAAGTGCTAAAATATATGTGCTGAACAGTGATAATATAAAGTAAAATGTATCTCATATTTACTGGCATGTAAAATGTTTTTTTCTTTATTCGCTTTCTGCTTCCCTCACCATGGATATAAACAATTAAACAGTACATGGGCAAATATTGAGGTGGCTAAGGTGTCAATTTTTACATATATTTTATTATTTTAAAAAAAATATTTTTGGGTCGACTATATCTCGTCCAAGGATACTTTTTACCTACCAAATTTCCACCCCTCCAACATTTCATGCGTGCCCATCGTCCTAAAGTACGCATTGACATGTCTATATATCTGTATTGTTGATTATCTGCTTTGATGTGGAATCATGTTTTTAAACCTTTGATTCATCACAGACGATGCGGAAGATGATGAAGGAAATGGAGAATATGTGGAGGAGACTAATGCAGATGCTGTGATGTTCGCACTGTGCAAATTAGTGGCTACCGAGTCAGTTTCTAAGGTAGCTATACATGTTTATTAGATTATGTTTTTTCGTGCCCATTTTTTTTAAGTTCTATCTTTACTTTTGTTTGTCATCTATGGATGTTGGTTGTTGATTTATTACGACCTGCGGAAACTGCTTTGACCGACACATGTGGGACAAATTGTCCTGTGAAGAAGCTCATGATGTTATTCTGGCTGCAGGAGCATTTGGCTGCAGAGATTATATCGAATTTGGAGAAGTATACCACAAGTGTTGGTGAAATTGTTAAGCATCTACTTACTGCCTTGAGGAAAAAAGGAGATATTTCAAACATTCTTCTAGAAGCACTGAAAAAGGTGAGATTTGTATATTTATATATTTTTTTTCTAATGATTACTTTGTGATTTTTTAATCAAAGGCTTCCTTGTTCCATGACTGTGGTATGGAATTAGCTGAATAGAAACTAAACTCAACTTTATGCGACCCTATTTTTATATGGGGTTTAGATGGATATAACAAGAGAGCAGGAATAAGATGCATAAAAACATAATTCAAGCCTCTGAATCCTTGTTCATTTATTCATAGTTATTTTTTTGGTTATTGCTTAATTTTCTTTGATACTCACTTTCAACATTTTTTGGATAGGCTTACCAAAGGTATATGGCTGTAGTTTCATCTGGGAATGATGAATCACTGTCAAGCAAGTCATTTATGAAATGCAAGGATCTTGCGGCTAGGCTGTCTGGCTCGTACATTGGTGCTGCTCGGAATAAGTATAAATCTGAAATTTTGTATATCGTCAAAGAAGGTATAAGTTTTGCCTTTTCAAACGCTCCAAGGCAACTGTCTTACCTGGATGGTGTAGTGCTGCATTTTGTATCCAAGCTTCCTGGACCCGACATACTTGACATGTAAGAGCTTCTTCCAATTGTATTCATAGAGAAGAAAAGGATAATGGACTACTTAGATTAAGGATATGGATACGTAGCTTTTTTTTTTTTTTCCTGTTTTGGTAAAAGTGCAGAGAATTTGACTGAAATTTTTGGTCTGTCCTTTTTCAATCATTATGAGAATTCTATATTCACCTAACTTCAGTTATTTGAACTCTTTATCTGCAAATTCTTTTTTCCAAATAACTCCATCCACGCGTACACAATGAATGCTCAAAGGGTGTTTTCCTATTCATTTGGTTAGACTTTCTGGTTATTGGCAGTCAGATGTTTTTTTTTTTATTGAAAATTTAAGTATTCTGGTATTCATATAAAACGGTTCTATGCTTTACATACAACTCATATTTATACAACTTACCAATTTAGAAATTTAAAAGAACTACTACCTGAGAACTTAAATTTTCTACTGATCTTGGTTATTTCGTAGATAATTTATGCTTATGTTACTATATAGAACTGTCCCTGACCAATTGGCTTCCTTCTTATTGCCAGTCTGAAGGCAGTTGAGAGAAGAACTGAAAATGTCAATACAGACCAAGATCCGAGTGGCTGGCGTCCCTATCACACATTTGTGGACACTCTTCGCGAAAAATATCTCAAAAACGAAGCTCCAAAAGGTACTACATATTTTGCTTCTGGTCCCCTTTGTTTAAGATTACTTTCCAGTCTCCACCGCCCCCCCACCCCCCACCCCCCTTAAATATATAATTGCTCCTTTAAAATGGACATATTTTTGGAAAATGTCATCTTTTATGGAGGCACACATAAAACGAAAAAAGAAAGACAGTGGAATCACTTGAATGCATAGTTACAAGATTACACCTCCCTCGACCCTCGTTATGTCCGAGTTTCTTGCATAATACAAATAATCCATTGAAGGTTAATAAAAATATCCGAGTTTCTTATGTTTTTTTACCACCCCGTACATATTTTTTTTTTTTGCACGAAGCTGCTGATTTTAAAGAAGGCGCGGCTGTGAGACGTCGAGGCCGTCCACGTAAGAACCAGAATCTGCAAGGAAAACGTCTTTTTGACGAGCAAAGTTCAAGTGACGATGAGGACTCAATCAGAGGGTCGGATCAAGAAGACGATGAAAACGATGCACCTTTGATACACTCTCTTAGAGCATCATCGTCCAAGCTGAGATCTCTCGGGCTTTCTAGAAAGGATCCGACCAAAACAGCGGAAGGTTCCGGACAAGCTACAGAGGAGCTGCCAACACTCAGAACTTCAAGTGGATACCTCTCTTAGTTCAACATATGTTCATATATATATATATATGTTATTTTGCGTGTAGGGGCTTCCAGCTAAGGGACCATTGGCTGGAACTTAAATTTCTCGACTGGGGCTGTCTGGAATTGGTCTGTTTTTGGTAACTTAACTGGGAATGTGTTAATTAGATGTAAATTAGAAGTTTGTTTGTCAGGAGTTATATAGGCTATCAGTTGGCCTTATTATTTTCGCTCTATATATCTCGATGCGGATTTTATTTTTATTTTATTCTGATGGTCTTTTGTTGCACATGAAATTGCTTCCCATGGAGCAGGTAAATAAAGGAAATCAATAANTAACAAAATATATTTAAGTTTCTCCCTAGAAAAGGTAAAAAGGACTAAAGAGTAATAATAATCGCTGTTTCCTATTTTATGTGTAAAGCAATAATCTTATTTTTTTTCTTCACTTGAGGCAATAATATGCGTACGTGAGTAGAATAAATGAGGTTGAGCATTGCTGGGGAAAAGAAAATAAATGGGAGAGGTGTTCAATGCTAAAATATTCAAGTGAATATATCTTATCTTGCAATATTTATGTCTGGCCATATTATAATTCGTACATAAATTATTACTGGTTCAAATGTAAGTTTTTTTCCCATTTAAGTTTACCTTTTCCAATCGTGTTATTAGATCCTCTAATAATGCATTAAGTTCTGTGCACATATTTAAAATAACGATTTCAAAATATTTTGGGATATAAAATTATAAGAAAGTTTCAATGAAATTGAAAACTACTAGTACGAATCCCGTGTGATGCACGGCTAATAAGAGATATTCATTAATATTTATAAATTTAAAATGCTCATTAAATAATATTTATAAATTAAGAATATGAGATCTATATGCAATACAATTTACCTATATTAATTTATTGATAATGTTATAAGAAATTTAATTTGTACAAAATTATATAAAATATGTCTATTTAAAATTATATTATATCCATTTCAAAATAAGTGTCGTTTTAAATTTTTTATTCAGAAATTGGATATGGCTACATTGTGATTCTATAAAATAATTATTTTGGTAATAATTATTTTCTGAATAATTATTTATTCAATAATTCGTTATGACTACAATGAGAAGACAGTAGTTATTAGGAACATACGAATAATGTGTAGCTTAATCAAAGGTTTATTTGACCTCTTGGTCTCTTAGACCTCATGGATTTGTCATCTTTTAAATGATAATAACAATAATATTGAATGTTTGTGTATGATAATGTGTGCAGCTTAATCAAAGGTTTATTTGACCTCTTGGTCTCTTAAACCTCATGGATTTGTCATCTTAAACCTCATGGATTTGTCATCTTTTAAACGATAATAACAATAATATTGAATGTTTGTGTATGATAATGTGTGCGTGAATGTATGATGCAAAAGTCATATATTTAAAGTGAACTTGAGTGTAATTTATTAAAACAAATAATTCCATAAAGATATCATTTAACTAAATTAATTCGTAGCATCAGGTGATATATAATAGATGGAATCCTCATTTTTTAAAATACATTTAGACAAGATTTTTGAAATTTAAAATTTAAATATAACTAATCCCATAATTTATGATAGCATTAAATGTGCCAGAATTTTTATAAATGAAAAATAAAAAGTTTGAAAAAACATTCCAAAAATAGAATTCAATTAATTTTAGCGGATTTTTTACTTATTATTTATTGACATACAAAATTGTATCAACACCAAAGTACCATACGAATTTATACAAATTTGTTGGAAAATATACTCTTTGTTCATATGCATTTTTCTTTGTTTTATCTCCTCATATGGAAATGAGGGAGAAGGATGAATAGTGAGGAAAGAGAGAGAAAAAGTCCCCCTTTACAATAATTGACCCCCTCTTTATAGGTCCTCCCATGAGTGTCCAAAAAATAAGGATTAAAATACTACAATACATTTAATGCTATGTGACAACCGAGGGGCCCACTTGTAATGATCGATGGTTTTGATTGACGTCTACTTTATTGGAAATTATCGTATCTACTGGGGCGACTTCTTCTTGATATATGTGTCATCTGATTACTTCGAGGTCTGCTCAGTTCGGTAGTGGTCGGACTCGTCGGCTGGGGACCCGGTCAGCTTTTAGGCGATCGGTCTTGAGAACCTATTTGTATATTTATTTATTATGTATTTTCGACCCCTTAGTTATCGGGCCGTTATCTATTATTTTATTTACCGTATTTAATCGGAGCCAAATTGGGTATCAACAGGAGGCCCCCGAGTTTAGGACATGTTCTGGATCAAACTGTTCTGAAGTCACGTTCATTTTTTACAATTTGACAGTGTTTTTGCCACATGATCTTTTGAGCTTCGGGTTCTGCATGTTTTGATTAGTAACGTTTACGTGATATATAAGATCACTTCTTTATGTCACCGGAGTTTACAAAATGGATAGTTGATATGTAATTTTTGGGTGCTTCGGGACCGTGGGACGCTTTGTTGGTTGTTTTAGGCTTTGGCCTGACGTATTTGTGCTAGTTGCGTTCTTCTGCACTTCGACAAGTCGAGTCAGTTGAGTGGGTGGACAATTCTTTAGAACTGCTATTGAATGAGGCATGAATGGCCTAGTTGGGTAATTTGGTACCCGTTTTTGCGTTTGTGCAATATGACATGCTCGCTGATATGATTTGTTTGGTGATTCTAAATTAACTGTATTTGCGGTTTTTTGTCGTATTGGGGTGATTCGAAAAACGATTTATGTGGTTATGTTAACATTTTATGTGGACCTAGTCGGATAACTCGGCCTCCGGTCTTTGGCCTTATCTTTGGTAGGAATGCATTTTGAGCCCTTGGTATTAGTGAACATATGGGTTCATTGTTTGAGGGGTGTTGAGTTGTTTATTTAAGCGAGCTTTTAGTTCTTTATGCCATGCAAGAGTGTACGCATAATGCGAGCATGTGATGAATGCATGAGTGTTCGATGACTGTATGTGATGGATGTTCAGTAAATGAGATTACCTTGCCATATATTTTGTTGGGTCGTCTGGCTTTGAGATCGGCTAACACCGTGTTGAGGTACTTTCGCACTTTTACTTTGCCTTGCCGAGCTGTTTTTGAGTTCGGTTTTAGTACTGGAAAGTGCTTTATCGGACTCGTTGCCTTCTGAACTACTTCAGAGTTCGGTATTTTTAAATGTACTGAAAAGTAATTTATCAGGCTCCTGGTTTCCGAATTACATTAGAGTTCGGTAATTTTATATGTAATGAGAAGTAATTTATCGGGCTCGTGGCCTTTAGTTTTAGGGCATTTCGGCCTTTGGGCTCGTAGGCCTTTAGTTTTACGGCATTGCGACCTTTGGGCTCGTAGGCCTTTAGTTTTACGGCATTGCGGCCTTTGGGCTCGTAGGCCTTTAGTTTTACGGCATTGCGGCCTTTGGGCTCGTAGGCCTTTAGTTTTACGGCATTGCGACCTTTGAGCTCGTAGGTCTTTAGTTTTACGGCATTGCGACCTTTGGGCTCGTAGGCCTTTAGTTTTATGGCATTGCGGCCTTTGGGCTCGTAGGCCTTTAGTTTTACTGCATTGTGGCCTTTAGGCTCGTAGGCCTTTAGTTTTATGGCATTGCGGCCTTGTGGCTCATAGGCTCAGCCGGAGTCGAGGCTCTACGGCGAGTAAACGTGGATGTCGACTCAGCCGGAGTCGAGGCTCCACGGCGAGGAAATATAGATGTCGAGTCAGCCAGAGTCGAAGCTCTACGGTGAGGAAATTTGGATGTCAATTCAGCCGGAGTTGAGACTCAACGACGAGAAAATATGGATGTCGACTCAGCCGGAGTCGAGGCTCTACGGCAAGGAAATATAGATGTCGACTCAGCCAGAGTCGAAGCTCCACGACGAGGAAATTTAGATTTCAACTCAGCTGGAGTCGAGGCTCTACACGAGAAAATATGGATGTCGACTCAGCCGGAGTCGAGGCTCTACGGTGAGGAAATATAAGTGTCGACTCGGACGGAGTCGAGGCTGTACGGCGAGGAAATTTGGATGTCGACTTAGCCGGAGTCGAGGCTCTATGGCGAGGAAATATAAATGTTGACTCAGCCGCAATCGTAGCTCTACGGCGAGGAAATTTGGATGTCGACTCAGCCNATATGGACATCGTCTCAGCCGGAGTCGAGGCTCTACGGCGAGGACATATGGACATCGTCTCAGCCGGAGTCGAGGCTCTATGGTGAGAAAATATGGACATCATCTCAGCCGGAGTCGAGGCTCTACGGCGAGGACATATGGACATCGTTTCAGCCGGAGTCGAGGCTCTACGGCGAGGAAATATGGACATCGTCTCAGTCAAAGCCGAGGCTCAACGGCCAGGAATAAGGACGTCAGCTCCGGCATAGATAAATTTGGCTCCGACGTTAATAAATGAACTCGACCTCGTCGTAGGTTAGTGAATCCGGCCCCAACATTGATAAATGAGGCTGAAAACGAGCAAATGATGAATCGGTCCGGTGGGGACTGGGCTTGTCTGCAAACGAATAATAACTCGATCTAGGTGAGTTGTTCCTAACGGCGAGTGAGTGATAAACCAACGCGGAGTGAATGAACCATGGACTGTCAATGAGTGAATTTTGCTTTTCTAACTGCGAGATCGGGCACCGATGGCAAGTCTGGGCTCTGTTGTGAAATTACTCCCATCTTGAGTAGTCGAACAAGTGTTGAGGTCGACCGAGTAATGAAGTCGACTTGTCTATTGAAGTCGGCCGATTTTGTACGACGATCAGCTAGGTCGGCCGTGATTAGGTCGCGATTTCGGGCTAGACAATCTTTGAAGTTGGTCATCCGTCAGTTGGTTTGGTAGATTAATTCGGACGACGAAGTGATCGGCCCGGTTACAATTTGGGGATCCATCGATGAACAATTGTTGTCTCTGGCCTTTTCGCTCTTTTATTCTTCTTTTTTTTAGTGGTTTGTATACATACGTGTACATATTTATTTTTTATGTATATATATGTATATATATATATGTGTGTGTGTGTGTGTGTGTATGTACGTACTTATAATGAAATTGAGTGTAGGATTACCTGGGGTCGGTGCGGAGTGTAGGCTTAAGAATACCGACTGAAGATGTCGGCTCCTTTTTCACCTTCATTCTTCTGGTCCCTGCCGAGCTCCTTGACTTCGAGGCTTTTGTTGCCTGACTCTACTTAATTCTATCTATTCCATCTATTACAATATTTACTAAGACCCCTAATAATACACTCTTGAAATGGGTTCACAGGCCCAAGCCTTTATGACCTTTAAGTAGCTCATAAGCCCACATTTATTCTAACCACTAGTCTAGATTCAATTGTATCTTGGGCCAATCTAGCATAAGCCCAACTTGATAATAGCTTATTTATGTCGGTCGGCCTTTTCTCTTCTCTTCCCCATTTGACACAGTCGCCGCCGACACTCATTTTTCTCTTCTCTCTTCTTTTCTTCTTTACTTTGTTTTTCACGTAATCGCCGACGAGACATACTACTCGTCGGCTCGGCAATTATCCGGAGGACTGCCTTGGGTTCAGTGATCCCAAGTCGGGCAGATATGAGGTCGGCAACGGCGAATTTGATCGGGGAAGGCGAGGTTGGCCGTGAGATCGAAGATGGCTAGACTGTGCCCGATGCGAAGTCTGCATCGGCGAGTTCGGCCACGGTGGCTGAGGCGGCGATGGTGAGGTCGTCCCCGGCTAGGCTGAAGCGGCGATGGTGAGGTCAAGGTCGGATCCCGACTGAAGCTCGAGGATTGTGCAGTCGAGGCCGGATCTGCCTTCTCGGCTTGGCGATTAGGAGTTCGGAATATCGCCTCAGCTGGCCGGGAAACCGTGGATCGTGATTTGTGACTTCGAGAGTCCGGGCTGATGGTTGGCTCGGAAAAGATGACGTCGGCGCCGGCTTTGAGTTGGGTGGTCGTGGTTGGTCGATGTTAGATCTAAGCTCGGCGTTCGATTTTCAGCTCGGGCTGTGGTCCGGCCGGCGACGAAGTCGGCTTGCGAGGTCGGCCTGACGGCTGCGATTGTGATCGGCGGCCGAATCAGCTCGAAGTCCGAGTTCAGCGTCGGGCTACGGCTCAAAGGTTCGGATTCCAGGTTGGTGCGCTCGGCCCCGATGACTGAGACTGGAGGTGCCGAAGTGATTTTCGGAGAAGACGAAATCGGGTCGGCCCCATCGACTGAGACCAAGCCGAAGTCGGGTAGGCCCCGATGACTGAGATCGGAGATGTCGAAGTGAATTCGGAGAAGCCGAAGTCTGGTCGGACTAGGTGATGCAGCTCAGCGTCTGATTCCAAGGATGGTTGACGGTCGGCCGAGCGGTGGTCTGACCGTTGCAAGGTCGGCACCGGCGGAGGCTTAATGGTCGGCTCGGTTGGTCGTGGCGAGGTTGGACCATAGAGTGCCGGTCAGCTTGTTCGGCGGTAAGAGTGCCGGTCCGGGTAGTGATTTGAGGCAGCTCGGTAACGGTTCGGAGGTTGGACCTGGTCTCAACGGTGGCAGCGTTTGGGTTGGCCGGACTGTGGCAGTGTGCTGGCTTGATGTTCGAACTGTGGTGTATAAAGGTCGTAATCTGCCGTCTCGACTGTTTTATGTGAATTCTGTATTTTTTCCCTTTTTTCTGTTATTGTTATTTATTTAAGGTGATAGTGACTTGAACAGTGTTGTACTGACAACAACAGTACCACTAACGTGGCTCAACTGTGGCCAAGTGGTATCACTCCAACTTTTTATTTAGCCAAAAACAGAAAAGGAAAAAAGAAATAGAAAAAGAGGAGTAGCGTGAAATTGAAGCACCAACTTCACAGATTCAGCGGGAATCAGAAAGTTTCACAGGTTCATCGAGAATCAGAAAGAGGGAAATAAGATGAGATTTTTTTTTTTTTTATTGATAGATGGGATCTGGGATTGGACGGGATCTCTCTCAAAATCGTAAACATATGAAATAAATACACATACCAGCACAACAAAACAAAAGCAAACGCAACCCTAAACTTGTCTGAATTTAATTCCCTTCGGCTCGCTTTAGGAATCCCCAATATTGCAAAAACTCATTTATCTAATTTTTGTTTTAAGAGGGATGAGATTCGGGGTATATACTTACACGGATATATTCTCGTGATAAAATCGGAGAGTGAGAAAAAGCAGTACACAAATATGGATATTCATGCCAAACTTGGAGAGAGCATATTCTGGTGGAGATGTTGCTGTTTTCCGGTAGGTTACACCAAACAACCGATGGTGCCCTCCTTCTAGCGCCAAATTGTTGACATCAAAAATTGTATCAACACCAAAGTACCATACGAATTTATACAAATTTGTTGGAAAATATACTCTTTGTTCATATGCATTTTTCTTTCTTTTATCTCCTCATATACAGATGAGGGAGAAGGATGAATAGTGAGGAAAGAGAGAGAAAAAGTCCCCCAGCGTTGTGAACCAATTCAAGCAGGACGAGGTACTGAACATACAGCGTTGCGTTCACACTAGGGACGGTACCGTAGTTAATCAATTCAAGTGTGAACGCAACCAATTCAAGCAGGACGAAGTACTGAACATACAGCGTTGTGTTCACACTAGAATTGATTAATTACAATAATTGACCCCCTCTTTATAGGTCCTCCCATGAGTGTCTAAAAAATAAGGATTAAAATACTACAATACATTTAATGCTATGCGACAACCGAGGGGCCCACTTGTGACGATCGATGGTTTTGATTGACGTCTACTTTATCGACAATTATCATATCTACTGGGGCGACTTCTTCTTGATATATGTGTCATCTGATTACTTCGAGGTCTGCTCGGTTCGGTAGTGGTCGGACTCGTCGGCTGGGGACCCGGTCAGCTTTTAGGCGATCGGTCTTGAGAACCTGTTTGTATATTTATTTATTATGTATTTTCGACCCGTTGGTTATCGGGCCGTTATCTATTATTTTATTTACCGTTTATTTAATCGGAACCAAATTGGGTATCAACATTATTTTTAATAAATAATTATTCTTATTATATTGATATATAGATTTTAAATGAGAGTGTAGAATAAATCAAGAATCATACATTGATTTAGATTTAATGAGTGTAAACCAATGTTAGAGTTGAATATGCCATAATTATATATCTAAGTACGTCGATTAACTTCCAAACGAGCAATGATACAACGATTTCTCCATTAAAATCCTCATGTTTCTACTTTCTATTGTCAAAATACACAAATATTTTTAGAATAAATTACCGTAAATTACTTTTTACAAATTAAGTGATAAACCTTTTATTAATTTGATTTGTAAAATTAAATTTATTTTAATAATGTAGTACAAAAATTCTATGGAGCCATCGGATGGTTTTTTTATGAAACCATCCACCATTTAATGTATTGACATGTGTCCAAAATATATTTATTGCAGGACACGTGTCAATACACTATTGGTGACTTCATAAGTCGAGCCATCCGTGGCTCCATAACAAAACTGTAATATAGTATTTGTTGAAACCGGGTGGCACAACAAAAAAATTGTAACAGGTAGGACTCTCTTAGTGGCATAATAGTCAATTGACCATGCCTTAATCACTCTCTACCTACTAACCTACGCCATCCAAGGCGCACGGTAGCACCGCGGGTCACTCCATTTTATACAGTATTTATTACCCAAAATTATAGAAATGGAAACAAAATTGAAAAAAATATTTTGCATTGCACTTGAGCAGAGAACCTCAAAAAAATTTGCTCCCATTCTTCATCGTTTTTGCTTCAATCCTCAGCGAGCTTGGCTCCGTTCATCACAAGGTGAGTTTAATTCTTTCTGTTGTTATCCTTTTTACTGCCAGCCATTTTTAGGGTTTTTTTTGGGAGGTTTAATCCATGCGCGCCTTCAGTTTTTCTTTGCTGAAGCTTCCCTTTCTGAACTGGAAATGCCCACAACTTGCATGTAAACGTACTCTTTTGGTGTGGGCAATCACGTGAACTAAAATATTAGTGGAATTCTTTTTATTAAGTGTAATGAAATAATGTTTGTACATGCTTATGTGGATGATTCATTGTTTTTTCTTTTTCCAATTTGTTTTGTATGAAGATTTTGAAAGAATGAGGGCATCAAACGAAGCTTCCACCAGCAGTGAGTTGATGAACACTTTATTTAGAAGCCGAAACGAGGTGGTATGTTGATATCAGTATTTAGTGAAATTATGGATTCGATTTGCCGTCTCTTGTGTTGGTAACCGATAATTATGCTGTCTTGCCGATGTTCATTATGGGTTGTTTTTGTAATTTTTTTTCTGCACCCCTTTTGCAAAGGGTTTGATTTTTACAGGGTTTTTACTTATTTTTTATGTTGAATAAACTCATTCCGATAATTCTGTATGCTCGCAATTGACGATTCTAATAATTAAATTTTGACTCGGAATGATGCATAATGATGGGCAAGAATTAGTTCTATGTTACCTTGCTAAGGTTTCCAGCTAGTGCAGTTCATTTAATTCTTTTTGGTTTCAATTAGTTGAGGAAGGTTTGTCTCTCATATAACTATGTTCCATAATAGGTCCTTGATTTAATTGCTGCTGTAAAAGGACTTCACGAGCTTAGCCCACAGCAACTTACCAAACTTATCAGGGATTCTGGAAACAATATCGTTCGGCATATTGCTGAAGATGGATCACACATACAGGTTCTTCTTTTGGCAAAACTAAATCTGTTTCCTTCTTTGTCTTCTTCCCTAAAGTTGTTGATGGTGTAAGTATTTGAACTCTGATGACATGAAGAAATTGATATACCATGGATGATTATTGCAGGTGGACTTGGAAAAATTTGCAAGATATCTTCCTCTACACCTTATTGCAGTGATTATGGCCTGGGAAAGGGACAAGGCCACATTCAAGTATTTGTTATGTGGAGTTCTTTTGTTACATTCTATGTGTGACCTTGCTTCCCGAGTTCCCAAAATTGAGCAGGTTAATCAGAACTTATCTCGTTCCTGTCTATTACATGCAGCGGTTAATTATTTACTTATAATTGGAGCATATTTGCAGCTTGATGACTTGGGTTCCTTTACTTGTAATTTCACATTGGAAATTTGTCTCTGACAAAAGTATAATATACAATTCTATTTTTCATGCCATTGCCCCTTCGTTTTTCCTCGAGTTCTCTGTTCTTAATTGTATGCGACTTCATATATTTTTATTGTATGTAATAATTTAAGGTACTTATGTATCTTCATATCATGTGGTTATTCGATCATCAGTGTGTGCTACAGATATTGCTTGACGATGTGAGAGTATCTGAACAGCTGCTTGACCTGGTTTTTTATCTGCTAGTTCTCCTTGGTGCATACAGACAGGTTGTTTTCCACAGTCCCGTATATGCTAGTTCCTCCTCCATCCTGTGGGTGTGTATTAAGTACTGACAATGTTGTTGTTCTAGGAGAATCAGAATATTCCCAATGATATGATTCTCTTGCATTCAGCCCTAGTGGCCTGCACTCTAAAACTGCTAATGGTGATTGTCTCACCACAGTACCAAGACGTTGCTCAAGTTTTGGCTGCCTATTACAAAGTAAGTTTACGGGTCTTCATATATTGTGGCAGGGTAAAATATTATCAATCCTGTGACAAAATTTCACGATTAACATTTGAATCAACTTCGTTCATTATAATTTTAATTCGAGCTTAATTTCTCTTCTCAATTTTTTGGCTGTCAGTAACGTCAATGCACTTTCTTCAATTTCTTGGCAGGTTGATATATTTATGGACTCCACATTTTCTGCCGTTTGTATAGATGTCAAATATCTGCAGACAAAGCTTTCTATTGAACAAACCGAGTCCACTGCTGGTACTACACCCCCTACTGCAGAAGAAACCTTGAATCATCTTTGCCAGCAGTGCGACTCCTCTCTTCATTTTCTGCAGTCTGTATGTCAACAGAAGTCGTTCCGAGAACGCATTGTTAAGAATAAGGTTTTTGTTTTCTTCCAGTTTCCCTTAGATTTTTGCTGTGTGTGAAAATGTTGGAAATGCGTTATGATGTGAAATGTGGCAAACGACTTGATTCTTCTCAAAGAAAATTAGACTCGAAACTTCTAGTTTTGCAAGTTGCTGATTGAGCAACCGTTATGTGTGCTTAACCTAAATAGGTTGATATATTTCGTTAGATCTCAAATTTTGCAAGTTGCTGATTGAGAAACTGTTACGTGTTCGAATTCAAAACTGAAAGTTATCAGTAATATTAAGTTCTTCCTGATCATTTTTGGTTTCCTCTGTTATTGAATTCCAGGAGGTTTGTGGCAATGGAGGCGTTCTTGTACTGGTTCATGCCGTCTTGAACCTTAAAATATCGCCCTTGTATCGTACATCCTCGTATATGGTGTCTATCTCTCGGTTGAAGTCTAAAGCTTTATCTATTGTAAGTTCACATCTTGTTAAATTGGCAGACATGGGCCATATGGCTTTTGTTGTTTCAGTGGGAAAAAAAACTGGACTTTGATCTGTTTTTTTGTTTGGTTGTGTATATAGACCTTCAGTTTTCAAGTAACCGCAATTTATTTTGCTGCAGCTCTTGCACCTATGTGAAGCAGAATGTGTCTCCTACTTGGATGAGGTTGCCGGTAATCCTAGAAGTCGGAATCTGGCGAAGTCTGTTGCACTACAGGTTTTGGTTTCATCAGTAAAAGTTAATCTCGTACATTTTTTGGTTTCGAATTTGGCAGATGATATATGTGCCCATGTTTGAGTAGAAATCACACATTCTAGTGTTCACAAATGAATTACTTCTGAAGTATATGCGACGATCTTCTAATTAAGATGCCAAGTGGTGCATAGTTTGCTTTTTATTTCCCGTGATTTTTGTTGTTGAGGGGTGGGTAGCCTTTTGAATCTTGATGTCTATTTTTTGCATACCTGTCTGGGTACCCAAGTGAAGCGGTTTTTTTTTTCTTGTTTAGGTTCTTGAATTGTTAAAGAAGACATTTGGTATTGATTCCAAGCAGTCAACAGTTTCTTCTGAGATAGTTTATTCAAAAGGGCAACTGGAACTTAATGCAATGCGCCTGACGGATGTCTTCTCTGATGATTCAAATTTTCGTTCATTTGTCATGTTGAACTTTGTAAGCTCTCTACAGTCAAGAAACCCTTGCAGATATGATTTTATCTTCTCTTTTTTTTTTTTTTTTTTCNTCATGATCAACGGTTTATTATATGCCAGCATGATATCTTGACTGAATGAAACTATATCCTATAATATTATACATGAAAGTTGGAATGAAAGCGAGCATCACAAACATGCAAGAGCTACTGTTAGTGATTTACTAGGCGTTTCAGTCATTTTTTTAATTACCTGAACTTGTTAAAGTTGTTGGCTTATTTTCTCTGAATTAAAAAATCTCATCGAGAAATTCCTCATCAGGGAAACCATGTTTTGGAATTTAATTCTTTGTTTATCTTGTGCACTGGATTTTCTGGACAACAATTTTATAAGATTATGAATTTTTATTCAATGTATCACACTTATATTTTTATGTGCCATTTAGTGTCTACTCTTTTACCTTTAATAGAAATTGGCTGCAAATCTATATATCCAGTACTCATTGGATGTGTGCATGCATGTTCTTTTTCCCTCAGACGGAAACTTTGGCAGCAATCTTTCTACTCCCACATGGAGAGTTCTTACCTGGTTGGTGTTCATCTGATTTTCCAGCATGTGAAGATGATGGGACTTTGGAGTATGTATCATTCAGTTTATTTAATGGTTCAAATTTCTCTCATATTAAATTAATTAAATTTATAAATAACAATTTTATGTAGTTTCTATTGGTTTTAAGGACAATTAATGACTCATATTGTTCCTTGCAGCGTACCTCGTGCATCCTATGCTCATCAGAGAACATCCTTACTAATAAAAATAATCGCAAATCTTCACTGTTTTGTTCCTGATGTCTGCCAAGGTAATTAGTACGCAATTTCGTAGTTTCCATTTAGATATTATATTTGATCTTATACGATAATCGTTAAGCTTTCCTTCAATTCCAGATGAGAAAGATCACTTCCTAAATAAGTTCGTGCGGTTCATTCAGAAGGAAGTTATCCAACCCTCAGATGGATGCTCTTCTTCTTTCAATACTGAAAGAACTGGAACAGTTTGCAAGAACTTATGTAAAACTACTGATCAATGTTGCACCTGTTAAGATAAATTGGATACACATCTCTATTTTCTGAGTGAGTATTTCCATGCAGGTTCATTGTTAAGTCATGCAGAGTCTTTAGATCCCCGGTTTCTAAACGAAGAAGATGTGCAGCTCCTAAGGTTATTTTGATAATTTTCTTTCCTTCTTCAGTTCTTTATCCTTTTTTCCTGTAACTTTGAATATTCAATGGTGTCTGCTTGGTAAAATTAGAGTACTTTCGTGTGTTATGACGGCAATATTAATTTCATATTGCATATGTATTTTGTAACTTAAATTTTAAATTTATGTATGTGCTATGATGGTAATACTTCACACTGTGTATGTCTTTTATATCTTAAATTTTGATTGCCCTTATAATTCTATATTCTAATAGAAATGACTTTCTGTGTAGGTTATTTATCAATCGGTTTGACTCTTTGGCTGTTACTGCCACAGCTGAAGATCATCTTATACAAGTAACTATTCATCTTTTAGTATTTAAGTTTGTTCTTTCTTTTATGAACATCTACTCCCTCCTTTGAAAACCTTCTTCTTATTGCATATTAAAAATAGTCTTGAAATGGTCCTTTTATGCTACCGAACTAGACTGCTGCAAGAAATTAAGTGATAACTTTCATGAATCAGAAATACATATATTGTGTGAAATGATAACCTTTTAAAAGGATAAATATAACTTCGAGATCTCTTAGCGTATGTGAACTATATAAAAGATTTTTTAATAACTGAAAATTTTCTGGTATCTGTCAGGATGCTCGACATAGAGGAGCCTGCTCTTCACAATTACATATAGAAGCAACATCAAACCAATGCATTGACAGAGAAACTAAACCAAACGGGCGCCATATAAATTCAAGAGAAATCGAGAGGGATGCCCGAGCTTTCGAGACGAGCGGGTCAGATTCCAGCCCCACACGAGGAAAGAACTCTACCGAGCGTATGGATATCGATCACTTCAAAGGGAGTAGTTTCGAGGAAGCTATGGACGATGAAAAGGCCGACGCCACACATTCTGACGAGAAGCAGCAAAGGAAACGTAAGCGGACTATAATGAACGACAAGCAGATAGCCCTCATCGAGTCTGCTCTCGTGGATGAACCCGATATGCACCGTAATTCGGCCTCTTTGAAATCGTGGTGCGACAAATTAAGTCTCCATGTGAGTAGATGTATTTTTCATTTTTGTTTGGAATATGTTATCCTGTTATTTTTTTTCTATTAATTTATTGTTCATGTTCTTTTCTCAGGGAGCTGAGGTTACTACTTCAAGACTCAAAAATTGGTAAGAGACCCCTGATATTCTTACACATGATTTTTCATGCTTTTTTTTATTCGGTTTAGATTAATTATGCGTTCTGGTTAAAACATCCATTCCATGAAATTTTTGATAGTAAAACTACTATTGCCTATGCTTCTGAGGATAAGGGTGTGTTTGTATATAAAATAACTCAATTTATACTCAAAATTTAACTCAACTTTAACTCAACCCCACAATCATCAATACTATCAATATTACTAAATTACTAAATAATATTAATCAATCATTCTTACATATTACATCAACTTTATTTCACTATTCGTCCACTTACAAAAATTTTAACTAACCATCACTTCACATTATTTCTTTCCTTCTTTTACAGAATCAATTTTAATTATTTTACTTTAAATATTATTTTAATATAAACTCAAAACTCCACTAACAACTAACCATATCACATTTTTTCAAAATTAACCATGGTTAATTAAAAAAAAAAAAAAAAAAAAAAAAAACTCATTTTGAGTGGATATATTTGTATCCAAGTACGTCCTAACTATATGAAACTTCAAGTCCCTCTTTCTCCATGTTTATCACAACAGGCTCAATAACCGAAAAGCAAAACTCGCACGTGCTGCCAAGGACATCCGTGCACCGTACGAAGGTGATTCCCACCTTCTCGAAAGACAAAGCAGCGGGACTGCAATTCACTCGGATTCACCCTCGAGCCCAATCGACGACTCTCAAGCCCAGCCCACTTCAAGAGAGAGTCCCAAAGAGGCCCAACACAACAACCCATTATTGACTACTGTTGCCAACGAGGATTTACGAGCTTCCCGTGCTGCTGCTGCTGCTGCTGCTGATGATGGTGCTGGAGATTTTGTGGGACCCAGTTCGTACTTAGAACCAGGACAGTACGTAAGAATTTTGGGCGAGAATGGAGAGGAAATTGGGAGGGGAAAAGTATTTCAGGTCTGTGGGAAATGGTGCGGGAGGAATTTGGACGATTCTGGCGTGTGTGTTGTGGATTTTGTCGAGCTTTTGGTAGATAGGCTCTCGGAACTCCCGCATCCTATGGAGGACACGGGTAACTCGTTCGATCAAGCCGAAAAACGGCTAGGGTGGGTGAGGGTGTTGTGGGATTCGAATAAGCTTTCCCCAGTGCCACCTAGGTGAATCGAATTGGGCTACGTTCTGGTGTGGTAAGATGAGAAATGTTTTTCATATGCATTTTTGTTGATAGAGTATGGTGAATCGACCTGTCTAACAGTTAGGCCGCCTCGCACAAGAATTTTTGATTATCAGATAAACAAATATATCTTATGACCCGTCTCATGGTTAGTCTACTCACTGTGCAGATCGCCAAAATGCAGCAACTTTTTGATTGAAGTTGATTTTGCTTCACGGTTGGATTGCAACGGGAAAGAAGTCGTTTGGTGATGAGATAAAAATGGCAATTTAGCAGATCGTTTGTAAGAGCAGGTGTTTCGTTCCCAAAGGGGAAAAAAATATGTGATTGAGTACCCAAATTAAGAGCCATGCTGTAACATGTCTGGAGTCGAGTTCGTGATTTCTGTACAATTTTCGGTTGCTGGCCTGTATAGAACCATGCCAAAATTAGGATTTAGACGTTTTTTTTTTTTTTTTTT
>BKCP01000001.1:3213954-3237388 GCA_008636005.1 Striga asiatica
CACGTGCATCACACGGTCAAAACGGTGGAGAAAGTGTACATTTTTCTTTTTTTGCTCCTTTTGTCTTCTTTTTCAGTAACTAATTTATTTAAATATTTGTGAATATGTGGTAACTCTTTCTCATTGCAATTTCCAAACAAAAACAATATAAGTGAAGATCTTTTCCTTGTGCAATGGAAAAAGAGGACCAATCAATCATGTGGATTTTCTTACCAATTATGTTTCTTTTTACCCCTCTGCCAAAGGCATCAGTGGGTGTAACTTGATATTTTGTACCTGTAAATAAATGTTGGAAAAATCATTTTGAAATTGTATACTTTGACCATTTTGAAATATTTAAATTTAGGAATTATAATATTTATTATTAATTTATGTTATGATCATATATTACATTTATTCGTAAAGTTCAATCAGACTATGTTTTTAATGCCATGCACACATATTAGTATTTTTATAAAGCTACAGACACCCGTGATAGATGAATAAACATAATGCCACCTAAGTTTTATCACATGCATACATATTATTGTTCTTATTATTATTATTATTATTATTATTATTATTATTATTATTATTATTAGTTTTTCTAAATAGCGATCAACGGGCTATATTATAATACCATATATATACTGTTATATTTTTGGTTAAAATAAAAAGTAAGATGGGTTATATGTTACATGCAAAGGTGTAAGATAGCTTATATGTTATATGCATGTGTAACTTGAGTTACACAAGGCATGAATGTAAGATAAGTTTCATTACATTGCATGTCATAAGATGAGTTTTACAAAAGTTGAAACTTGTTAGTTTAGATTAATTGAACATAAGTTTCATCTCAAGTTTAATGGTCTTCTATTAAAATAAGATGAGTTGTGAAAATAAATTCTTATATATGTAACCACATGACAAATGACACTTATATATACTTCTCTTCTGTGTGAAATCTTATGAAGAAAATTGATAAAGCTTGATCAATCCCAAAACTCATTTTCATTTTATGTGTTCCCTAAAGATTTTCAAGATAAGGAGGAAATAGAGTTTTTAGACAAAGTTCAAAAGAACTTGTTTGAGCCTTGTGTTGTATATTATTCTTGATAGAAATATTAAATAAAGAAAATTTGTGTTTTGTTGAGTGTCTCTTTCTCTTTTGTTAGCTATTATTTCCAACATATACAACCATAAAATAAGTTGTCACATAAAAAACAAAAAATACGCATATTATTATACAACCACATAATATAATAACATTAAAATTTTAAAATAGTTACAAAATTCACTATTTATCAAACTTTTAAACAACTAATTTTGGTAGTCAAATCTAGGATTTTAAATGAGCTGAGTCGAGCTCGAGTCGGCTCGGCTCATTAAATAAACGAGCTAAAAATCGAACTCCAGCTCGACTCTTAACGAGGTGATCTCGAGCTTTAACGAATCGAATTATAAGATATTATATAAAAATCTTCTTTTGGAGCCTTATTGAGCCGAGACGAACTCAACTCGTTAACTAAATAAGATTTAAACGAACTCGAACTCGGCTCGCTAAGGCCTCAAACTCGAGCCTTAACAAGTCATGCATGAAAAGAGTCAAACCAAGCTCATTTAATTTAACAGTATTAGTCAAATTCCTTATTTACCATTCATTTTTAGCTATTCCATACAAGCTAATAGGGCAAAATGTTATAGAACCCACCCAAATAAATGAAAAAATGATATTTTGGCCACTTCATTTGTCGTCTACGTCGTCTCCACCTTTCCCCTCCTTTTGCATTTCACTCCAAAACTTCATTCTTTTTCCTCTAAAAAAAACTCTCTCGTCTGCTACAGTAATTCCGCAGGCTGTTTCCATTTATCCCTCTATTTTATCCGCAAGTAATTTAGAAAAAAAAAATTCCAAAATTATTTTTATATATAACCCTGTTTTTATCCACCGCCTTCATCTCTCTCTCTCCTCACGCTCCTGTATTTTTCTCTCTGTGATCTTTTCCTAGTTGTGTTGGGTTAGGAAACAAAAGCACTGTCAGGTCTTCTCTCTTTGTTTCTTGTTCAGACAATCTCAATCAGAAAAAAGAAGGGTGAAAAAAAGTGCTCAAGCAAACGAGCGAGAAATAGAGTGAAAAATCTGTTCGCATAAAAACAGAGTAAAGGGTGAAAAAATAATACTTGCAGCAAAAAGATTCGTCTTTTATCCCTCTTCTTATCTCTCTCTCTCTCTCTTCAAAATTTTCTAATTCATCAGAGAGCAACTCATGGCCGGCAGTGATGAAGTAAATGCTAACGAATCAAAGGTAAATTGCAGATATTTGCTCCATTTTGTTGTCTAATGATTTCCTGGCTGCTAAAGATCTTTATCTTTTTTATGTTTGTTTTAGAGGTTCTCTCAGGTGTTCCTGGCTTTCAATTCTGGGTTTTGAGCTGATTTTCAGAATAACACTTGATTTCATGGCTAAAGATCGAATCTTGTTTTACATTTGATTTAATGGGTTCTTGTTGCTTTTCCATGCCTGTATTGTATTTGCCCCTTCCTATTCCCCCTCTTTGCTTTTCACTCGCGTTTATGTATTGATTTGGCAATCGCCACAAAACCCCATTTTGCGTTTTGTGTGTGTTGGGGTTTTATTTAGCTCTGTTTGCTCAATTTTCCCCATCTCATTTTCCTCTTTTTTATGTCATCTCATCTTTTTGCTCAACTTTCCTTCGATTGCCCTACTTTGTCTAGGAGACAAGATTTGAAAAATACTTTTACATATTGTTTCCTTTTTCCTTTTTTCATGTCCAAATTTGTATTTTCTAATTTTCTTCCCCTCAAAGTTCCGANGATCCTAATCTCAAACTTCAAGCTTGCTTACAACATGCTCCGGCGTCCCGACGGCACCTTCAACCGTGACCTAAACGAATTCCTCGACCGCAAAGTCCCCGCCAACGCCAACCCCATCGCCGGAATCTACTCCTTCGACGTCATCATAGACCGCTCCACGGGCCTCCTCAACCGCGTCTACATGCCGGCCCACAACAACGGGCCCACCGGGCCCAATTACAAACTCCTCCCAGACCTCGACCAACCCCTCAGCCCAACTGGACCCGTCCCCGTCATCATCTTCTTCCACGGCGGCAGCTTTGTCCACTCCTCCGCCAACAGCGCCATATACGACACCTTCTGCCGCCGCCTCGCCGCCACTTGCCGGGCGGCCGTCGTCTCCGTGAACTACCGCCGGTCGCCGGAGCACCGCTTCCCGGCCGCCTATGAAGACGGTTGGGCCGCCCTGAAGTGGGCCCACTCGAGGCCATGGCTGGCGAGCGGCAGCTGCGAAGGGGGTCGCCGGAAAGTCCACGCGTACCTCGCCGGAGATAGCTCCGGCGGCAACATAGCCCACCATGTGGCGGCCCGCGCAGCCGAGGAAAACGTGGAGGTCTTGGGGAGTATACTCTTGCACCCTTTGTTCGGTGGGGAGGAAAGGACCGAGTCAGAAAAAATGCTCGACGGGAAATATTTCGTGAAAATTGAGGATAGGGATTGGTATTGGCGGGCCTACTTGCCGGAGGGGGAAGATAGGGACCACCCGGCTTGTAATGTGTTTGGGCCAAGGGCCCAGCCCATTAAGAGTCTTGGGTTTCCCAAGAGCTTGGTTGTGGTGGCCGGGCTTGATCTTTTGCAGGATTGGCAATTGGGATATGTGGATGGGCTAAGGAAAAATGGGGTTGAGGTTCGGTTGCTTTTTCTGGAGAAGGCGACGATAGGGTTCTATTTCTTGCCGAACAACGAGCACTTTTGTTGCTTGATGGACGAGATGAACGAGTTCTTGCACTCTTGACTTTTTTCGGGGGCGACGACGAATTTGTTTGACTTACTAATTATAATGATTTACGAGTTGTGTCTTGAATGCGTGACCCAGTGATCGCATGTGTCTGTGTTTTTTTAGCAACATATGGTTGTGTGGTTGTGTTTGTTTTGTGATTAATGTTTTTGTGGGGGGTTTTTTGTACATTCGGATGTCTGTTTGGGTCGATGGATGAAATGCTCGATTTCGTGGTCGGATTTAGAGGCTACTTAGAGTGGCGTCGGATTTATCGACAGTTGATCGATTTAGTATGTCGTTTTATGGAAGCTAATTCAGTATGTGGACTCAGAGAAGCCATTGTGTTGTGAATTGTGATCCAATATGTAGTATTATACACTCTACTTGCCTAGGAATTATAGTACTAAGTTTTCCTATCCTACTTTGATTTAATGTCAGTTTCTTATATAGTGATAATTTCAAGTGTGGTATTTGAATTAGGATTTGTGGTCATTTTGCAATTGTTACAAAGTATTGAGTTAACCAATCCATATTAGACACCTAGTGCCATTCTTGTTGGTAGGTTTATTTCATGTTAATACGGAAAAACCTGATTTTATCGTTGGATCAATCACACATAGTTACAAATGTTGGTATGCTGATTTAATGATAAAAAGTTTGATGAGAACACATATATTTAGATGTGGAATATGTTGATTAAACGATGAGAAGTTACGAATCTTGTCTAATCAAGTTATTGTGGGTTGTTGGAAATTTGATGTTACCCACATTTTTTTTTTTTCATTATCCTCATTATTTTATATGAATTATCATATATAATATAATTTATGTGCATTCATTGAACAACACTTCATTCATGTAATATGAAGACTAATAATTAGACTACCACTATATAGAATAAGAAATTCAACTTTTCATGGTCATGAAAATTAGGGATAATAACGACATAATATCATAGATGAGGTCTACTTTTGCAGTTATAAGGTTAACACTTAACACCAATCCGTCATTAGACTATAATAAAACGCTTTTTTTTAATAATAATCAAAAGAAAAATCCTTCTTAATTATTTAAGAAAAAAATGTCTTTTTACAGCAGTGATAAGTGAACCATGAAAGAGTTAATTCTGTTTGTACGTGTTCCATAATGTATTAACATCTCATATAAACCACCTTAAAGCCAACAAAATTAAAGAGTGCAATTAATTTACCCCTGTTTTTTCTCCTCTTGTACAGTGTTTTGTTTCTTTAAATGGGTACCTGTTACAAAAATTTTGAACAGCGTTTTAAAAGTGGTGGACCATTGAGTCCCTTTTCTAGG
Organism: Striga asiatica; assembly: GCA_008636005.1. Lineage (NCBI taxonomy): Eukaryota > Viridiplantae > Streptophyta > Magnoliopsida > Lamiales > Orobanchaceae > Striga > Striga asiatica. The sequence goes on from BKCP01000001.1 coordinate 3,219,069, forward strand.
GTTGCAAACAAGCCGAGCCGAGTCGAGCATTGGCTTATCGAGCAGAATTGAATTTTTTTTTCGAGCTGCTCGAGCTCGATTTTTTAGGCTCGAGCTCGACTCGATAAAAAAATACAAGTAGCTCGAGCTCAACTCGAATTCAAAAAATAACCATTAAATACATATATACACAAGGGGTATTTTAGTAATTTCATATATCTCGAGCTGCTCGCGAGCCGCTCGCCAATGCAAAATATGGATTCGAGCTCAACTCGAGTTCGTGCTCGAGCCGCTCGAGCTCGACTCGAGTTCGGTCAAACTCGAGATCGAATCGAGCTTTGAGTCGAGCGCTCGCAAGCGGCTCGACTCGTTTGCAGCCCTACCCAAACACACCAACAAATGACAAAAGCCAAAAAGAAACCCCTCCACCAAAAAATTATATCACAAAATCCTTTTCCTTTTTTTAAAAAAAATTTTTTAATTTATTAGGAAGAAAATTAGAATTAGACATCAATCCGAAAAATGAATTTCACAATCACAAAACATTGATTTGAATAATTATTGGCATCATACCTTTTTTTTGTTTTCTCAAAGTCGATATAATTTTGAATATAATCCAAAAACTTTTGTGGATGTAACTGATTTCCTTATCAATGTACAACAATATCTTATACATAAAAAATATGGTGGTATGTATAATTTGCATTTTGTGGCAGACTTATAAGTTTGAGGGTAAATTAGATATTTGATCCGTTATAACTTTTTTTATATAAATATATAAAATAAATTCTACATCAAAACACTAATTTTTAAAAAAGCTCGTTAATATAAAAGACACGTGAGATAGGGATTTCAAATTTTAGTTAATTTTACATATCAAACACCTTTAGTTAATCAAATCAACTAATTCAATATGTTAATTCAATGATTTCAATCATGATATATAATTGAATGTGATACATGATATCCAGGGGAAATGTTTCGAAAAGTATTCTATGAAATGAATCGAACTTTTGATTGATTGATGGATTGATTCAATTTAAAGGGTTAAAATTTATAGATTTTCTTAGATTTTTCTCCAAAACTTTAGGGGTTTTCAATCTTGAAAATTTTACTGGTACTTATTTAGGGGTTTCAAACTTGAAAATTTAATTTAGTGGTACTTATAGTGTTCAAATTAGCCTTTTAAAGTCCACGTTTCATCTTCTTATTGCTTTCATTATATTTTCCATATACTTAATTCTATTCATTTGGCATTTTTTTAGTCATTCTGATATTTAAGTCTTAGTTTTATAATTTATATGACTAGATTTACATCAATATGTTTGACAATTAAGAAAGTATATAAGTTAGTTTATAATTTATAATTTGATTATCTTATAAGATTATTCTTATATTCAAATAAATTTGGTTTGGTAGAACGAATTTTTTTAAAAAACTCGAACTTTTATGATAAGTTCTCTTTGATAACTTTTCAAATAAGACCAATGAAATTTTCATTTCAGCTATCTTGACAACTAATTTTACCAAAAAAATTTATCATATAAATTAGCTTTTCAGACATAAGTCATAAACTACCAGCTATAAGCTCGAAATTCAAAAAAGTTATAAGCTAGTTTATCAATTATATTAACCAACATAACTTTAAAAGCCATAAGCTAATTTATCAGCTAGGTTTATCAAATATAATACAACTCTTGACATGGTACAACTCTATAGGGGCAATTTTTACTTGTTCATTAAATTTGGCATATCTAATAGTAGTACAATCTTGGGAAATCAATAGGATTTAAGAGGGTTAGGCACAACTACCAAATAAAAAGAAACTATAAAAATAAAATTAGAAAATTGAGCAAATCAATTCCCTTTGTTTGAACACTTTTTTCTAGCATTTTAGGTGGTGCTGATCAAAGTGTCCACTTTTGAAAGGAAAAAATAAAATAAAAATAAAATCCCCATAAGCCTTAAATTTTAGTTAGGTTTGCTTTTTATTTCCCCCTTGGTAATAAATTGAGCTCAAACTCTTGATATTCAAGTAATCAAGCTTGGTTCAATTATAAATAGTAAAAAATAAAACTCAAACGCTGATAATTTTTTTTTTTTTTCAAATCTTAATAAACCAAACGTAACTAAACAAGCTCTAAACTTAGTTTGTTTATCAAACGAATCAAATCGAGCTAAGTTGAGATCACGAGCAACTCGTTGATCTCGAAAGCTCGAGTGGCCACTAAATGGTAAAGAACAGCTAAGTTTGGACAAATGAACAAAACGATAAAAACACTTCGTTGTTCCATATTTGACTTTTTATAGTCATATGTACTTACCTTCTCAACAATGTCATCTTAATAAACAACAACTAATGTTACTATTAATTATTATCACTTTTGTTCTCTTCTGTTGCACTATTTTAACTTTTTTCTTATGATTTATAATAAATTATTATGGTCCTTTTGTTGTGATGTCTTAATTTAAGGGTTTTTGTCTTCTTGTGGAGGTTTTTTAGCTAGGGGTTAGTTGTTTGGACAAAAACTGTGGGGCTTTGAAGGACAAAAGATTAGGTCATTTTCACAAAAATGGAGGCTTTTTTGGTTAAGACGTATTTGTTAATAAGTTCATTTGTCAACATCTAAAAGGCTTGGAGACATTGATATTATTTTGTACTCCGTTGTTGATGGAGATATATCTTCATATGCCCTTGAGATTCAAATTAGACTCTATTGGGCTGCATTTAAATAAATAAATAGATAGATAAAATATCAATTATATTTACTAAATTAGGTGTGTGTCAGAAAATTTGGAGCGATTTGGACATTAATTAGTTGATTCGTGTAACAGCTAAATCGTTTTATAATAGTCGTCGTTATTCTGATGAGAAGTATAAGCGTACATTTTTTGTGCAACTAATGATACTGACGTAACTATTGTCTACTTAAAAATCGAGTTTATTAAACTATCATATTTTATTATAGTAAGGGGATGTTAATGAATCGCATGTTTTATAGACAAAAGCTTGTTTTAATTAGGATAAAACTTGTTTTTTTATCAATCGATCAGGATTTTGATAAAATTTAGGCTTGTTTGTTAATCGAACGAAACGTTTGATAATATTCGCAAACCTTTTATTCAATACATATATATAAACTATTTATTTATAATAAAGGGTGTAAAATACCAATATATTTTGTTAATTTTCAAAAATTTTAATTTTGAAAGTGAACGATGTCGAACAAATCGTACTCGGGTTAATCAAAAAACTTTGTAAATCTTGTTTATTAAAAGAAAAATATACAAATGAATTCAAACTCTGACGAACAATTGAACGAACACAAATTCTTTGGTGAGCCAGTCTAAACATTAAACGGGCCGACCAACCATAGTTTATGAACAAAAATGCATATTTATACTAACGAATGTCATAACTTAGTTATACTCATGTTTATGATGTTAATTAAAGTATGTCATTTTGTAATAAAAATATACATAATTGTAAAAAGAATATATGGGCCGAGCGCAAAACCTACCATTGAATAAATGAACCGAATATATTTTTTTGTTCGAATAATAAATAAATGGATACGGATAATGTTCAAACATAATCTAACAAGATTCAAAATAATCAAATTCGCACATAATCGAACTAAGTTTCAAAATAATTAAACTCGATTCGGCTCGATTACAACTCTACAGAATTAATCAAACTCAATTGGTTCATTCATAATCTGACTTGTGGTGGAAGTCTTCTGAAGGATGCAGCTAATAAATGGTCAGTTAGTCTTATCGTCAAATTGAAATGGTCCAAACAAACTAATCGTGCAAGACATTGCTTATAATGCAACCTACATAAGAAAAAGGATAAGGAAGAAATAAAAAATTGCAAAAATCCAACCACGAGTCTCATCAATAAATTGTTTTCTAAATTATAAAATTCTTCATAATAAAAATAAAATAAATAATAAAAAACTCTTCCTTTAATTTGTTGTCCTTTACTAAGTCCACAGGCCATTCATCTTATAGGTGGGACCATAACCTAATCTCTAAATTGCTCCAACTCACCTTATAACAAGTATACCGAAGAAGACTTAATAAACGTGCTTGGATACAAATATATTTGTTTAAAATATTTTTTTTAATTAATGTTAATTTTAAAAAAATTGGTATAGTTATAGTACAAATTTTCTAATCACACTATGTATTAATTGAAATAATACATTTTTGCTATCAGACTATGTAAACACAAGATATGAATTTTTCCTTAGATTGCCCTAATCAAATCTGAATGCAGAGATTCATTTGTTCAATGGCTGATTGGAAGATAACTTTATGTGGGATATACCGACTAATTATTGTAAGAAAATGTGTCCATTATTGTATTAACCATATGAAATATTCAATATAGAATAAAAGAGATAACTTTTGGAACAAATAAAAAAAGAAAATAAATCAAGAAAAATCGTGTTCCCAAAAATTTATTTGGATTTAACAAGCAAGCATAGCACAAAGTGAATGAATATATGGGCTTCGCTTAAGAATGTCTTTCTTGGCCCAAATGTTCAGTATGGTAGCCCAGGTGAGTGGTATAATTTTGGACTCATTGAGAACTTCAGCCCAACTTACTCCAGATTATATGGATCATCTCGATCACAGACACGTGTCAGAACATACTCCAAATTAAGTTCTTTCTGTATATTCGTTCCTCGCTGTACATTGGTTACCCTTGATTTTATGCTTTATGGATTTTTGTTCTCTAATCGAAAAAGAAATACGATTTATCGAATATATTCGAATTGGGATTTCGATTTTTCTTGTTTAATTTTCTATCAGAGGCCCTTGATATATATAATTTATTCAATTTTTCAGTATCGATGGCTTTACTTCGAGCTCTTTACACATGATTTTTATATTAGGGTATATATAATTTTCTGTCTTGTACATTCATACATAGGAAAAATCAAATCTTGACCCTAAACCCTAAATCAAATTCAATATGAAGCCCCAATTGTCTCGATTTCACCTAGCAAAATAGCTCGAAAAATGTTACTACTATTTATCAATAAAGGCACTGACTTTGAGAACAGGGGCATAATCTTTTGCTATTGGTTTTTCTAATATATCAAGGCATGATAACTTTCTGACTCGAATAGATTTGGGATATGAATTTGGAATGATATTATTGTTTCGTAATTTTATTTTTATTTTTATTTTCTGGGAATATTGATGTGTATTTTTGAATTGACATTCGAATTTGTACTGTACTGAATGATCCCTTTGAGTTAGTTAGAAGAGAATAAATAATAGTACAACATTTGAATGGTGTGAAATACATTATACATGTGTTGTTCAAACTTGTTTTATTTGTCTTGTCCTGCACAAGAGTTATGACTTATGAGGAGGTTGTTGTACACTGTGTTTAGGAACAAGTACTCTTAATATGAGTTATGCCAACAAACTATTCGTAAATCAATTGCTAAACCAATTTGGTAAAATACTTATGAAGGAAATAGAGAACATTTCACATATCATAAAGACAGATCTCTAATTAAGTGAAAGAAAAGATTCAATTTAGTTTTAGTCACATGTTTTAAAGCAGATCTTAAATTGAAAGAAAATATTTAAACTTATAAACGTGTGGATAAAACATGGTAACTTTGACCTTATCTTAGCTGTCAATTGCCAATTTCCAGTTTACTTGTAAAGGAAGTTTGCAAGTCACAGATTTTCACAGTAAAAAAGCACCACCATAAGTAGTTTACAACCTATTACTGACAAAAAATTTTAGAGGTGAATAAAAGGTAATTAAAGTGAGGATTAGAGTTAATCTGATTTTGACCGTCAAAATCTTGATTAACCAAATGATTCTTCCACAACTAGAGGCATACAAAAGCAAACTGACAACCTCAAAGTTTTCTACCAACTCTTCAATTATTATAAGCTCTTTTAACAAAATACTAGTACAGAGCCTGTGGGATGCACGGGGTGCACAATTTTAAGGCTATTTATCCAGGCTTATAATTATATACATGAATAAAGAAAAATGTACGGGATATATATAGTTCGCACGGGATATATTTATTTGGAGAATATTATATTATAAAATGCAATATTCAATAAAAGTTTATAATACGCAAGAAAATTGTACAATGTTCAATAAAAGTTTTATAATATTCAAGTGGAGTCTTAAAGTCTCTTGTACATTAAGACTACTGACAAAATAATATTTTAATCAATGTGTTTCCTTTCCTTGTAGCTAAATTGTGAATGTGATTTGAGGAGTACAACAAATCAATATAAGCTGACTTATTTTTTTCATTGTAGCTTTTTTTCTTTTTTTTTTTTATAATGAATTTAAATTTATTCAAAATATAGCAAAAATTTACTTATTTATTACAATTAAGAATTTTAATAAATATAAACTTTCAATCTATGGTGTTAATCAACGTTTAAGTCTAAAAAATTAGGAATTTTTATCTCTTTTAATCAACGTTTAAGTCTAAAAAATAATAAAGTTATTATAAGTTTTTTTCTACATCTTTTAAAACATTAAATATGAGCATGTTAGGTCTAGCTTGTAAAATAATTAATATATTATCTCATTAAAGCATTTATACTAATAAAAATTTAATTTTAGCATATAAATTTATCTCTTGATATAAGAGAAAGTAACAGTTTTACTTATTGTTGTTTACCATATAATATTTAATTATTATTTTATTATATAATAAGAAAGGAATATTGTTAAATAGTGTAGTAGAATTGTTATAAAATTATATGATTTTTTTTTTTTTACAATATGGATTTAATATTTTTTTTATGATTTGATAATATAAACAAATAAAACAAATATGAATTTATGATAATATAAATTCATAATATGAATTTATGATTTATTATTTTTTTTATGATTGATACTTAACTTTGACAAATAAAACAAATTAGTAAGTATTTAATGTATATACTAAATAGGAATATATTTGGTATAATCAAATACCAAATATAATCAAATAAGTCAAAGTGTACATTTTTATTGGTATTTGATTTTTTTATTATTAAAAATTTTTTATTATACTTATCTTTTTAAAATAAAACAAATAAATAAATCAATTAAATAATAAAATATTATAATACCAAAATAGTAATGGCATTTAATGTAGTTGACTTTTCTGGGTAGTAAATGTACTAAATAGAATCTCCTTTTATATAAGTATAGATTGTATAATACGAAAATAGTAATGCAATAAATGCTGTTGATTTTTCTGGTTACTTAATTTGGTAAATAAGATTCTCTTTAATATAAGTATAGATTAGTGTTATGTTGATTAAGGACTAGACCTCCTTTAATATATTAGTGTAACCACAAAATTTTATCTTAGACAATTATGACCACTAGACATTTTTTATTCGTAACCCATAATATGATCATTAGACAAATCGATCCGTAACCTTTATTTAAATAATTTTATAATTATACTATGAAATCTTATAATTTTGAGTGTTTTATTTTTTAGACTGTCATTTCATTATAGAATTATATACATCTCTCAGAAAAATATGAATGTTTACTGTTAGAGCCGAGTTTAATCAGTCTTTAAGACATATATAAAAGACAAAAGGAAAATTATTAAGTAAAAGCTCCCGACAACTCTCAACGTCTTCTGGTCCAAAACAGTAGTTTAGCTCAAAAGAATCAGAAAGCAACAAAACCAAAGCCAGCCCAAATGATGTGATTTTCAGGGACAGCCTAAACTCGGAAGTACAATCACTAAAGCACGCACGGTACAACCCCACACACATTCCACTAAATTTCAGTTGTATACATAAAACGGCTAATAAATAAACAACTAGTATAGAGTCCGTGCGATGCACGGGATGTACAATTTAAAGGCTATTTATCCTGGCTTATAATTATATACATGAATAAAGAAAAATGTACGAGATATATATAGTACGTGACCCGTGTGAAGCACGAGATATATTTATTTAAAGAATATTATATTATAAAATACAATATTCAGTAAAAGTTTATAATACGCAAGAAAATTGTACAATATTCAATAAAAGTTTTATAATATTCAAGTGAAGTCTTAAAGTCTCTTGCACATTAAGACTACTGGCAAAATAATATTTTAATCAATGAGTTTCTCTTTCTTGTAGCCAAATTGTGAATGTGATTTGAAGAGTACAACAAATCGATATATATGTGACTTGTTTATTTCATTGTAGTTTTTTTTTTTATATAATGAATTTAAAGATATTCTAAAATATAGTAAAAATTAATTTTTTTACTACAATTAGGAATTTTATTAAATATAAACTCTCAATCTATGGTGTTAATCAATGTTTAAGTCTAAAAAATTAAGAATTTTTACCTCTTTTAATCAACATTTAAGTTTAAAAACAATAGAGTTATTATAAGTTTTTTTTTACATCTTTTAAAACATTAAATATGAGCATGTTAGGGCTAGCTTGTAAAATAATTAATATATTATCTCACTAAAACATTTATACTAATAAAAATTTAATTTTAGCATATAAATTTATCCCTTTATATAAGAGAAAGTAACAGTTTTACTTATTGTTGTTCACCATATAATATTTAATTATTATTTTATTATATAATAAAAAAAAATTGTTAAATAGTGTAGTAGAATTGTTATAAAATTATATGATTTTTTTTTTTACAATATGGATTTAATATTTTTTTATGATTTGATAATATAAACAAATTTATACTTAACTTTGACAAATAAAACAAATAAATACTTTAGTAAGTATTTAATGTATATACTAAATAGGAATATATTTGGTATAATCAAATACCAAATATAATCAAATAAGTCAAAGTGTACATTTTTATTTCGTATTTGATTTTTTTATTATTAAAATCTTTTTATTATACTTACCTTTTTAAAATAAAATAAATAAATAAATCAATCAAATAAATAAAATATTATAATACCAAAATAGTAATGACATTTAATGCAGTTGACTTTTCTTGATAGTAAATGTAATAAATAGAATCTCCTTTTATATAAGTATAGATTGTATAATACGGAAATAGTAATACAATAAATGTTGACTTTTCTTTATACTAAATCTGGTAAATGGTATACCTTTTAATATAAGTATAGATTCAGAAAAAAAAAAGTACATTTAATGATAATAATAATAATAATAGTAAAGTAAAATCAAATCAGTATTCTAATTACAAAAAGAAAAACAGATTAATTCATTAAACCATCATATAATATAATTCGCCAGCTCTCATTTATCCACAGTTAACTAATTAAAATATTACTGCCCACCTAAATTTAATCAAAAAATGATAATATAATAACTCCAATATTTTTTCTTTTTTCCTCCAAAAAAATCGTGTGCCACGCAGACAGTTTTCTTTACCAAAATGCCCTCCCAAGTTCCAAGAAGAAACCCTGAAACTCCAATTTTACCCTTTCCACGCTATGCATTGCGCCGTCGGCCTCGTCTTCTGCTTCCCGGCCTTCAACGGGCACGGCGTTTCCACCGGCAGCACCATACAGTTGTACTGCAGGCACAACGACGTGCTCAGGGGAATCTCCGCCGTCGGATTAATCTCGATCCCGGTCAGATAATTGTGCTGCAGGTAGAGAAGCTGGAAACTCGCGGACAGGAGCCGGTCGACGAAGCTGCCCGGAACCTGCCCGGTGAACCGGTTGTTGTTGAGGTAAAGAATCTGGACCGTCGAAAACAGCGGTGATATCTCGCCGGAGAGGCGGTTGTGGCTCAGATCGACGGTCGGGATTGTCACCTGGTTGGCCGGTCGGACCACGCCAGAGAACTGGTTCCTCTGCAGCTGGAGGTTGCTGATCGGGAAAGTGAATATGTTTCCCGGAATGCAACCGGTGAACTGGTTCAGACTTAAGTCGACGTAGTTCAACCGGTTCAGGCGCGAGAGCAGCCGGTCGACGGGTCCGGAAAGCCGGTTCCACGACAGGGAGAGGTATTGGAGAGACGGCGGGAGCCCGTTAGGGGAGATCGAGCCGGAGAGATCGTTGTGCTTCAGATCGAGCCGGGTTAAGGTTCGGGAGGTGAAAGGGGGGACGGTGCCGGCGAGGTGGTTGTGGCAGAGGATGACGTTGGAGAGCGCCGGCAGGGCGGCGACGCCGTGGGGGATGCCGCCGGTGAGCTGATTGAAACTGAGGTCGAGGGTCTGCAGCACGCGAAGCTGGGCGAGACCCTCCGGGATCCCGCCGGAGATGAAGTTCCGGCTGATGGCCAGAAATCGCAGGTACTTCAGCTGGGACAGAGTGTGGGGCAGCTGCCCGAAAACCCGGCCGGGGACAACCGTCAGCTCCGACAGGGCGGAGAGCCTGCCGATAGCCGAGTCGAGCCTTCCGGTCAACCCGGGCGAACCTGCACGCGGGTCGCCGAGATTGAGCGCGACCACCCTGTCGCCGTCGCAGTATACTCCGGCGAAATTACAGGGATCGGCGGTGAAATCCCAGGATGAGAAGTAATTCGAGCCGGGCAGATCGGAAAGGCCTTTTCGAATCGATTGGAGTGCGAGGAAATCGATCGGGTCGAGCATCGCCTGCGAGAGAAGCAAAAATTGGGCGAAAATTACGAAACCGCAGTGAAGCTTCATTGCCGGCGATGGCTTCATTTTTTCGCCCTTTTGGATGGTTTTCGTGATGAAAATGAGGAAGACGGAGGAGGGTTTATAAAGGGTTTTCGACAGAGGTGGTGCTCCGTGAGGGCTTTAATGGCGGCAGCCAGAAAAGTTGCAGAGGCTTCACATGAAAGGGAACAAGGAAAAAGGAAAAAATTGAAAAAAAAAAAGAAGGGGTTGATTGAAAATCAAGTGTTGCTGTGTTATATATATGTGATTGTGTGATTTGATTAAAAAACTTGTTGGAGAAGGTGGAAAAAATGGGGAGTGGCGATGGCTTGTAGAGTGTGTTTTTCTGATACAGTGTGGTGTGTGTGATGTGTGTGCAATGAGTACAGAGGAAGTTGAGAGTGTTTCTTATTCTGCGTGAAATTTAATGAGTATTTTATTTTTTGGGCCCTACTCTAGAGTTTAGGGGTTTGATCTATATGATTGGAATTAGATACGTTTTGTTGTAATTTTAGGAAAAAGAGGCCTTTCTTTGATTAAGATGTATTTGTGGTAAGAGAAGTGTAAATGAATGGAGTCGAGAACAGTGTTGTTAAATTAAACGAGTTTGGCTCGATTCGGCTCGACCTTAATTCGTTGAGGTTTGAGTTCGGCTCGAGCTTGAGAACTTAATTAGTTAAGCTCAAGTTCGATTTCTGGCTCGTTTATTTGACGAGCCGAGCTCAAATACCCTAAGCTCGTTTATGATAAAAAATAATTTGTGTTTTAGAAATAGTACCCTAGGCATTTTATGTGCCACTTTAGAGCAATAGTGCACAATAATAAAGCAAATTTTCAGTAAATTATGGTGTAGCATTTGATGTTTTTCATTTATTCTAAAACTAACGTACTTATGTTATTTTATGCTATATTCCTGCAATGTTTATAGTCATATTTGCAAATAACAAATAAGTTGAAAATTTTGATATTGAATGTTTTTTTTTCGAAACGATAGAGGATTATATATCACTTAATGTACATAATACAAACCGAGAACCAACTGGTTCTAATAAGGGAGAAACATCCACATGAGGATGCTCTAGAATTGCACAAATGCCAACAAATTCACTACACAAACTAACCCAAATAAGCATGCTAAGGCCAGAAAAACTACTGTAACCCTTAGCATCTTAATAGGCCAGATTCACAACCCATCATCTAACCAACAACCGAATTCCCATCTTCTAATCAACAACCATAACAAAACAAAAACAAAAAAAAACAGCAAAAAGAGGAACAATAAAAACCGAAAGGATTACAAAAGGATTACAAGAATGGAGCACCCACTGGACACAAATGAACCTAGGTACAACTCCCTTTCTGCTTAGCCTAACTGCAACCCCTTCTAGCAAATTCCTGCCAGTCCTTCATGGCTAGTTTGACAATGACATGAGCTGGCAGCCACTCCTTCCTAAATATCCACAAGTTGCGAGCTTTCCAAAGCCACCACAACAAATATGTGGTAAGCTCAATCCTGGCCTCTGAGACTTCTCTTTTCTTGACTGAACAAACATCTTGCCACCAAGTTCTGAATTTAGTTGAGGGATCAATGGCAATGTCCCAGTAAATAGGAGAATTCCTCCAGACTTCTTTTGCCTTTGTACAATGAAAGAACAAATGCTCAACAGTCTCCAAATGTTCTCCACAAGAATGACAGATTGCATCAACAAAGAGGCCCCTTCTTCTAAGTTCAGTCTTCACAGGCAAAGCAGCTGAGAAGCATTTCCACAGGAAATGTTTAAGTTTGCCCTTCACCTTGAGTTTCCAAGTTCTGCTTCTTACCCTTCTCATAACCTGAGCTGAAGTGCTGCTTTCTGCTACATCAAGGTCCTTGAATTTGTTTGCAACCAATTTTGAATATGCCTTGGCCACTGAGAACTCCTCCTTATTATCATAATTCCAGATCCACCTATCTTTCTTATTAGGATCCAAACTTTTTATTTTAAGGATTTTAGCACATTCATCATCATTAAACAGCTGTCTTAGCAATGGGATATTCCACTGTCTGCCGTCTCTGTCCAGAAGTTCCCAAACCCACTTAATGTTAAGATTTAAGTCTTCAGCTCTCTGATTTCTATTAAAAGGGACAGCTGAAGCCCAAGGATCACCCCATATCTGAGTGGTTAATCCATCCCCAATTAGAATTTGAAAGCAATGACTGTATTTATCTTTGATTGACATCCATGTTGTCCAAAGCCAAGAAGCATTGTGATTGACTTTAGCTTGAAAAATACAGCTTGATGGAAAATATTTGCTCTTCAAAAACTTACTGACCAGAAGATTGGGAAAAGAAGCAACCCTCCATATTTGTTTCAGAATCAAAGCCTCATTGAAGAGTTGCATATCATGAAATCCAAGACCCCCCAGAATTTTAGGCAAAGTTATCAGAGTCCACTTTTTCCAGTGAATACCTGCAGAGCTATCAACCCCATTTGACCACCAAAATTTAGCACAAACTCTAGCAATGTCTTGGCAAGTAGTTTTAGGTAAAGCAAAACAAGACATAGTAAAGACAGGCAGAGCAGAAATGATAGAGTTCAATAAGACTTCTTTACCAGCCTGAGACAAAAAGTTGTTTTTCCATGAAGAAATTCTCTTCCTTACTGTATCAAGAACATACTCAAAAGTCTGCTTTTTGGATCTTCCCAAACCCAGGGGAAGTCCCAGATATTTAGATGACATGTGCACTTGGACACCTTGAAGGAGCTGACAAATATCAGTTTGTAAGGAGGGAGCAACATTCTTGCTAAAGAAGACTGAAGATTTGAGAAGATTAACTTTCTGTCCTGTATGAGAGTGATAAACCTCCAAAATTCTCAGAACTGCTGTAATAGAATTCAAATCAGCTCCACAGAATAAAAGAGAATCATCAGCAAATAGGAGATGAGAAAGGCGCATTCCACCCCTAGCAATTCTAACCCCTTTCAAAACACCTCTTTCAACTTCTCTTTTAATCAACTTGGAAAATAGCTCAGAAACAAGGATAAATAGATAAGGGGACAAAGGGTCCCCTTGTCTAATACCCCTTGTAGCATTGAAATAACCACATATTTCCCCATTGATATTCAGAGAAAAAGAAGTAGATGAAACACACTCCATGATCCATTTCACAAAAACCCTGTGAAACCCAAACCTCATCAAGATTTTATACAAACAGTGCCATTCAAGCCTATCATACGCTTTCATCATATCTAATTTAAGAGCTAGAAATCCCTGCTTGCCAGTCCTATGCCTATTTAAAAAATGGATAACCTCATGAGCCATGATAACATTGTCTAACAACTGTCTACCAGGAATAAAAGCTGCCTGGTTATCACTGATACACATGTGAAGGTAAGGCTGAATTCTGGAGGCAAGGATCTTGGCCACAATCTTATAGGCAACTTCACACAAACTGATAGGCCTAAAATCACTAAGAGATGTAGGATTACAAACATTTAGGGATTAAGGTGATAATGGTGTGATTCCAGCTTCTCAAAAGCATACCAGACTCAAAAAAACTAGACAGCAGCACAAAGATCATGTTTTAAAATTGGCCAGAAATGCTGAAAGAATAAAGGGGACATACCTGAGACTCCAGGGGCTTTCTCTGGGTTCATGCCAAATAAGGCAGCTTTGATTTCATCTTCATCTACCAAGGCTACCAGATTCTGATTTATAGTATTAGTAATAACCCTGGGAATAAGCTGAAGAACCTCTTCATCAACATTAGAGCCCTCAGATGAAAATAAATGAGCATAGAACTTGCAGGCTTCTGATTCAATTTCATCCTTTGCATCACAAACTCTACCGCCCTCAACCACAAGTCTGGTAATGGCATTCAGCTTTCTTCTTTGAATGGTCAAAGCATGAAAAAATCTATTTGTTGGCATTTCACATATATAGTTGAATAGTGCAATAATTATTGGTATATATAATTCTATTATTACTATTATTATTATTTTGTTGGCATTTCACNAGTATATATTGGTATATATTATTATTTTCTATTATTTTTTTTATCTAACCACCGAAATTCTTACATATAAATATATTTAATATTTTAATAAAATTAAATTTACTAGTACTTGATTCTATGCACATGTACAATTGATGCAACCGAAATATTTGATCATAGTAAAAAATGAACATTGTAAATATAAACTATATTACTTGCATATGAATTACTATATTAACGGCATGAATTACTATATTAATGGCATAAAATGTAAACGATAATGCAATTGTTATAATTTTAAAGGATCATAACTAATTAAGTAATTAAAAGAGTTTAGAAATAATTTTATCGTTGTTATAAAAAATTATATGATATTAAGTGGTTTGGGTATGTCACAAAAATAAATTAGCTAACTTTACAAAAAATTGCTAAATGAGATGAAAAAAATAATATTGATTGCAGAATAAGTATCTTGAAGAAAAGGATTACAATAGAATTTTTTGTAAGTATGTTATTTTCATATATCATCCACATGTGAATTATAATTACCTAGTTGTGCTATTATATAATAAAATATTAAAAAAATATTATTACACTTAATTAATGTCAAAAGTAACGGTTTTTTCTACTATTAACTGAAAAGAAAGGGCGAAATTTTTTTTGTGTAATTATATATATGTGGTTCAAATGAGAACCAAATCTTAGCGTGAGAACCGTTATTTTTAATTGTATGAAGTGCTATGATTGATTGTGTTTTAGTGATATTTTTAACTATAATATATTATATTAAAAATAGCAACACAATTTATATTAACAGTTGTTAAAATGATAGCATGCATCATGTAATATTAAAAATAGTATCATACACAATTTAAAATAGCATTAAATATAGTTCTCACGGTTCTCACATCATGACTAGTTTTTATTTGAATCAGCCCCTATATATATATATATATATATATGTATATATGCTCAAATAATTTAGTAACACGCGATGCATTATAAGAACCAAATCACAAGCATTGTGCTATTCTAATTTTTAACCAATGCTTTAATTTAGATCAAAATATCAACACATGAGAGGAAAATATCAATTTTCCCCAAAAGAAAAGGGTTCTTTATCGGTGAACTTATTTGTTACTTAATCAACCATGAACATTGATTATAGATAAATTATTTTTCAATTTTGAATTTAGACTCATTAAAAGACATTTTTTTTTTTTTGTGTCGTCTCATTACAAGCCGGTCCCCTCTAACACCAAAGTTACGGGATCTAAAAAATTGCAATTAGCCCCCAAAAATTACTTGTTTTTTCTTTTCGGTGTAGGCCTAAATAGCCTAAATAGGGATAGGGTGAGGCCAACGCTTGTCCTAAACGAGCCTGAGGCTCGGAACGAGAGATTATTAGGTTCGGATACATTCGCGGGTTTATTTTTACGGGAACCACGTGACAATTCTGTTGATCGGTGTTTCGTTTTAAAAAAAAAAACTTTTTTTATGAGTTTAATTAATTTTTACCTTTTGACCAAACAAATATTTATTAGTTAATTTGAGATGGCGGATGGTGACATGTGGAGGCACGCAATTAATATGACCCGCAACAGATAGGTGCCACGTAAGGACGGGTAAGGAGGTACGGTGACAGATGTCGAGTGGTCCTATGTCCTATTTTTGGGCTGTGATCACGTGTCTTGCGGTGCACTGTATTGTAGCCTCTCGTTTCACCGTACGAGCCTGACAAATTTTGCGAGACTTGGGAATCAAGCATTTCGATTTCCATGGTTGAATAAATTGAAGTTGTGATTTCTTATTTTTTTTCTTTGGCTATATAATAAGCAAATTATTAGATAGTTTAAGTTTAATCACTTTTTTTTAGGAAAAATTGACAAAAATAGATCTAGCTCATAAGTTTTGATTCAGGCTATGTTTGGTACGCGAAATAAGCTAGCTTATAGTTTATTTGGTTGGCTTATAAGTTTCCTGTATTCAAATAAACCTCGTTTGGTAGGACGAGTTTTTTTAAAGAAACTCGAGCTTATTTCATAAATTACTTTAGGTAGTTTTTTAAATAAGTTAGTTGAATTTTTTATTTCAGCTAACTTATCAGCTAATTTTACCAAACACTTTTATCATATAAGCTAGCTTTTCAGCTATAAATCATAAGCTATAAGCTAAAAAATTATAAATAAGCTATAAGCTAGCTTATCAGCTATCAACTAGCTTATCAACTAGTTTTACCAAACATAGCCTCAATTGCATTTAAACACATCTTACCAATTTTGGTAATTTAATGAAAGGTTTCTAGAAAATATTTACAAAATGCATATATTGCAATTGAAGTTAAGGTTAAGATTTTTCGAAATTACTTGGGTATATGATTAATAAATCATTGTAATTAATCAAATTCCGAATCAAACTTGATTGACAGTTGTTGGTTCATTGATTTCTAGAAATTTAATTCAAAGTTGTCTTCACGAGACAATTATAGTAGTATCAAATTGAATTAAGTCCAATTGAAACTTGTGCTCTTAAACTACATAATTAACTAAACTGATTACATTATTTTGTTCATCTGTATCTTATTATAAATCACCCCAAGTGAATTGAACTACCAGTTGAAGTATTTTTTACAATTTTGCATTTCTCATTTAAAAACAACCGTATAATAATTTTTCTATTTTCATTTTCAACGCATTAAATTTCCCTTGGCAGATTTCTGTTATGTAACTTACGATTTTTGAACAAGAATTTTCCATTCCTTTTGTTTGATCAATTTAAACATTTTGAGGAGAAATTTTATTTCTTTTCATTTCCCTTTTTGTGTCTTTGTTTCTTTTTATCAAATATCCATTGAATGACAAAGTCGTACACATCAATGCAGCCTAGGGCAATGCAAAGATGCAATAATATCATTTAATTTTCTCACATTAGACATTGCACCAACTATAACACCTAGTGATATCTAGTTCAATCACATTTATTATATATGTTTATTTTTATCCAAGTAATGTTATTTCAATTGAGTTACTCATCTTGCAATTTGATGTAGAAATTTTTCCCAAAAGAAAACAAAATTGTTCCAAAGTTGTATTTTTAAATAGATATATAGTTTTCCATGCATATTTGGATATATCTTGGTGTTGTTGCATTTGCCACTTTCTTTAAATCGGGTCATTAGGACTCGTGGTAGATTCAACATATACTCATGCTTATCAGACACGCACTACAATAGGTCTAATACATGATCACACGCGTAGTTTGTAGACTTCTAAGTGGACTCGACACTATAGATCCCCAATAGATGTACATTCCATACTGTTATCGTCTTGTTTCGCCTATTTACACTTGTGCATATAAATAGTTTGGCTATTATTCATCTTTTATTAGGTTAGGTCTTAGTTTTAGTTTTATGTAACCTCTCTTACGATATTTCTAGTTAGAGGTCAAACAGTCCAAGACGCGCATCCACCGGATAAGCATATAGTTCGTTGTGATCCTCAAGTTAAAGTCGTTTTTTCCTTCGTGGCCCTATCCGCCTAGGGCAGGTCGAATCCCGTGTGTTACGCAAAAAGCCTCTTTATAAGAGGAGAGCAAAGTGAGACTTGACGTTGCCAGGTTATAACATATGACATTTATTTTTATTTTTTTCTTCGATTTTGTACAATGTATCTTGTGGGCTCAAGTCCTTTTTAGCACGTATTGTGTTTTTATTTCGTTTAGAGTTTTGATTTATCACAAGTTGGGAATACAACCTCAATAATAGTCCATTCAGAC
>BKCP01000001.1:3237393-3255681 GCA_008636005.1 Striga asiatica
AAAAAAAAAACCACAATCATATTAAAATTATTTCTTATCATTGTGTGGAAATTGAGTCTACTCAATTTAATTGACTTATTGATGTAGGGCACATTATAAATTTACAAGTTTCTAATCTCATATTTTTTTACAAGTTTGAAGCAGACTATACGTAGCTTTGGTTCACCCTAATATGTTATATTTTTTGCAAGGCCCACGAGGACCAATTCTAATTTAATATCTGATAATATATATAAATAGTAAATAATTATTCTACACAATATTTTATTTGCATGTATATTTTCATAAATATTAGCATGATTATTAATGATTATATAATGTTACTGAAAATTATTATTAACATGATCTGGATTAAAATTGTGCCCAATTTTAATGGCAAGTCGCATCACCAGATTCGGCTATGCAATATGTGAACTAATAATATGTGCAATAATGAGAGTGCTTTTTAAAATTTGATTGAATTGATTGATCCATTGGAAATCAAATATTGGTTGCTTAATTTAAAAGACAATTTATGTCAGGGCCATTGTATCACCATCATTACCACGTTACCAATAAATGAAAAATCAACTAAAGCATCCCAAAAATTAATTGGTCCACAAATTGTGAAATAACAAATAAGTGATGCAAAAATATTTTGTCATTGAACATAAATGAACAGAAAAAATTGGGAGTTTTTGTAAATGGGAAATAAAGGGCCAAAGAGTTACTTTGATTTTTGCTAGTGATAGGTATAATTAGATACTATATATAGTGAGTGGAAAAAATGAAACTAAACAATATAAAGTTATATATAATATATTAAAAATGATTATCTACTCATAGTCACATATCAAGATTTCGTGATTTTTCAATCATATATCTATTATTTATGTAATACTAATTTATTGTCAGATGAATATATTAACTCTTGTCAATCGTGAATAAAATGGACTACATATATACACACACACACAACAAATTTAGAAACTTATTAATTAAAAAAAAAAAAAGCTTATTTAACAAACCTTGTCAAATGGGCCTATAAAAGGAGTAATTGCATGAGTATGTGTGTCCATTGCACCAACCTCAACCACCCTCCAATCTTTATCATCATTTTTCAAATTATAGGACAAATATAATAAATATAAGGCAAAATTACATATTAATACACCAAGTTTCGTGTTTTTGCAATTTAATCACTACATTTGTAATTTTGTAAATCAATACACCACATTTATCATTTTTGCAAATCGATACATGAATGACGGTTCCGTTAAAAGAAATGTAACAAAAATCTGACATGACATTACGCCACGTCAATGCCATGTCAGATTTCTGTTAACGGAACTGTCATTCATGTATCGATTTGCAAAAATAGTAAATGTGGTGTATTAATTTGCACAATTACAAATGTGGTGATTAAATTGCAAAAACATGAAAGGTAGTGTACTAATATGCAATTTTGCCTAAATATAATATATCGTATATAGCTATCATATCCATAATCTCATGCCACATTTCCCCTCCATTAAATATGTATGTAAATATTTTTGTATAGAAATTGAACAAGTTATTTATTTGAATTATTTTTTTCTAAGTGAATATTATTCTATATAGACAATAAACTAATATAAAAAAGTTTACTAAATTTTCTTAAATTTATTAGTTTCAGTTTTTGAATTGAAACGGTTATTTATACACCATTGTTAGGGTTTATACGCGTCACCTAAGTGGACGACCATCAAAATAAAATAATAAATGTAAATTGTTGATAGTTAAAAATACAAGAGTATTTTGACCAGAGATGGCTCTCAAAACCTGATATCCAAGAGGTAGTTGACTCAGCCTGGTCGATTTCCAGCAATGGCACTCCAATGTTCAACCTGCAATAAAAAATCAAGAACACTAGGGTTGAACTCCTAAAATGGAGCAAAGATTTCAACTCAGAAAGGAAGAACAAGATGGATCAACTTCACAGTTCACTTGAGCAGCAAAGGCTTGCAGGGGAGGACAGAGATTGGCAGCTTTGGGAAGATAGGAAAAGAGAGCTGAATTATGAAAACCATTTGGAAGAACAATTCTGGAGGCAAAAATCCAGAATCTCATGGCTTCAACATGGTGATAAAAATTCCAAGTACTTCCATGCCCAAACTGCCCAGAGGAGGAAAATTAATAACATCTCTAAGCTGCTCAAGGAAGATGGTACCCAATGTACCACTACACAGGAAATCACTGAATGTATTGAAGAATTTTACTCCAAACTTTTCTCCTCTGAAGGTTCCTCAGGTGGGCAGCAACTCCTGACAAATATCCAACCTGTCATCACTGATGAGATGAATAATGAGATGTTAATCATGGTGGATGAAGCAGAAATCAAGGATTCTCTCTTCAGCATAAATAGTAACAAAGCCCCTGGCCTTGATGGTATGTCTTCTTCCTTCTTCCATTTTTTCTGGGATAGTATCAAGCTCGACTTTTGCTCCTCTGTCTCTAGTTTTTTTGAATCAGGCAGAATTCTTAAAAGCCTCAACCATACTCTTATTACTCTTATTCCCAAAATTCAAAATCCTATTTTTGTCTCCCACTATAGACCCTTAGCCTATGTAGTGTTTTCTATAAAACTATTTCAAAAATTCTTGCCAACCGGCTCAAAAAATGGCTTCCTCTTTGTATTAGTGCTAACCAATCAGCTTTTATTCCAGATAGATATATCTTAGATAATGTTATTATTGCTCATGAATCTTTGCATTTTCTCAATAGGCATAGATCTGGCAATACTTTTTACATGGCTATTAAATTGGACATGTCCAAAGCTTTTGACAGGGTAGAATGGCCTTGTATCAGCCAAATTCTTTGTAGGCTGGGTTTTGATTCTCATTTCATTAACTGGATTATGGCTTGTTTATCCTCCACCTGTTTTTCTTTTAACATTAATGGCTCTCCCTCAGGGTTTGTGCATGCCAAAAGGGGTATTAGGCAGGGGGACCCATTGTCTCCTTACATTTTCATCTTAATCTCTGAAATCTTCTCCAGCTTGATTAAAACTGAAGTTGATAATGGCAATTGGAAAGGTCTCAAAATCAGTAAACATAGCCCCAATCTCACCCACATTCTCTTTGCAGATGACACTCTTCTCTTTTCCCAAGCCATCAATGAGCAAGCCCTCCTCCTGCTGGAAATTCTCAATAAATACAAAAATTTCACAGGCCAATCTGTCAATCTCTCCAAGTCCTCAATTTTCTTCAGTAAACATACCCCCCACCATATTCAGTCTCAAATCTGTCATACTCTGCATGATATTCATGTTCATTCCTCCTCTAAATACCTCGGGCTGCCTCTGGGGTTGGGAAAGTCTAAAATTGACACTTTTGCTTATGTGGAAAAATCTGTTAAAAGTAGAATTATGAACTGGAAAACCAAGTTTTTGTCTGCTGCAGGGAAAGAGGTGCTAATTAACTCAGTCCTGAGTGCTCTGCCCATTTATACAATGTCATGCTTCCTCATTCCTAAAGCCACCAAAGCAAACATTGACAAGGCTATTGCAGAGTTCTGGTGGAACAATGGTGACCAAGGCAAGAAGGGCATACATTGAAAATCATGGAAATCAATCACAGTTCCTAAAGACAAAGGTGGACTAGGCTTTAAGGATATCAACCTCATGAATCAGGCCTTCATCACTAAACAAATTTGGAGAATCCTTACCAAGCCCAACCTCCTTGTCAGTAAAGTCTTGAAGGCTAGATATATCCATAAAGAGAACTTCTTCAACATCACTAAGAAGCAAGGTAACTCATGGCTTTGGAACAGTTGGCTCCAGGTTAGAGACTCTCTACTTTTGAATTCAAAGCATGGTGGCCTCAGATACGACATTAAGAATGGCAGAAGGATAAATATTTGGAAGCAACCTTGGATTCCCTCTATTCCTAAACTCATTAATCATGACAGCAAGCAAACTCAAAGTGGTCTGAAATGGGTACAGGAACTCCTGGATGAGACAGGTAGGCACTGGGATATCAATACACTCAACTCTCATTTCTCTCATTCAGAAGTGAATGCAATTCTAAAGATATCTGGTCTTGATCCCCATGGGGCTGATAAGCTGATATGGGAGGGTTCATCATCAAATAACCCTCTTACTGTCTCTCTAGTGTATACAAGCCTCATGGAAGGGAAATGGTCCTCTCTTGACCTTGCAGAAAGCAGTTCGAACCATAGAGTCACAGTTGGTTTGAGGAAAATGAGCTGGTCCCTCAAGATTCATGGCAAGATTAAACACTTCCTTTGGAAGTGTGCCACTGAAACTCTACCTGTTGCTGCTAACCTTTGGAAAAGAAGAATTGATATTGACATCACTTGCAGAGGTTGTGGGGATGGAGTAGAGACTGTTGAGCACATTCTTCTCAACTGCTCCCGTGCCAGATCAATTTGGAAGCTGTCTCCATTGTCATGGGATTTCCAAAATCAGGACACTTCTTCCTTTAAAAACCGGTGGACTCATATTTGTACACTTGGGCACTCATCTCTGTCCAGTGCTAGACTTCAGCTCACAGCTTATATACTATGGGAAATCTGAAAGGCTAGAAACCTTTGGATTTTTTAGAGAATCAAATAGCCAGAACTATACATTGTGCAAACTGCTCTCCTTAGCTGGTCTGAATTCTCCAATACACCATCTCAACCAGGAGTGATCATTTCTGTCTGATATAGCCTCTGTTTTTTATCTGTGACCCTTCTGCTTTTGGTAGTTTGCTGTGGTTACCTAGTTTAAAGTGGTGAGGGGCTCATTTGGATGTCTGATTTTGTATTTGATTGGCTGATTCTGTTCTTCATTGCTATTGTGGAATCATACTGTTATGAAAGGGTTTGAGCCTGTTGAAACCTAAGGAATTGGTGGTGACTGTTGAAGCTTTTCAGAGTTTGGATTTTGCTGCTAGTCTGCTTTGCCTGAGGTTGCTGAGGGTGTGTTTGGTCTGATTTGCTCTGTTGCTAGTTGGTTTTCAGTTCTACTGATGTTCCCTTGTAGTTATTTTTCTTGTAATAGTTTAGTTAGTTTAGTCTGGTTGTTCTTCTATTAGCAGCTTTGAGTTAGGTTGTTATAGATTGTATTAGTTGTTTTCTGTTTGCAACTTTGACTAGGCCTTTTTGGCAGTGGTCATGGCTTTTTGTCTGTTGTTTTTTCAGATAGGTATAGAGTTGCAACTCACCGGTTTCTTCCAAATCCGAGAGTTGTTCTTTATTCCTCCTTCTTTAGTAGCTATTTTGCACTTCGGGTGCTTGCTTTTGTCCCCCGGGACCTTGTATTGGGTTTTTAGTCTAGGTTGTACATTTATTTTTTGAGGTATAAAATCTATCGTTTCGAAAAAAAAATAAAAATACAAGAGTATATGAAAAGTAAACTTTATTGAAAAACATATAGTAATAATTGATTTATTATTTGGTTGCGTTGATGAGATTGAAAAGAAACTTTTCAATAAAGAAGTAAGTGAATAATGATTTTGTGAAAAAACGGATAAAAAATATTTATTCATAAAGACAAAATTGAAAAATAAAAATAAATTTGTATACACTTCCTTAGCTACCCAAACTGTATTCATGGCCAAATTTTCATTATCTATCAAATATATATGTATATATAATCTTTTTTAAAACAATATATTTTTATCCTAGAAGCTTATTTGCATGTGTTTATATTTATATAGTTTAGGTATAGTGTCATTTTCATCCACCTACAATTCACGGCCTTTATAACAATAAAAAGACAATTACTTTATTTGTGTGTGTGTGTCCACCTCCAATCTCCTTTCTTGCTTTGCTTGGGAGATAAAAGTGTTTTTTTTTTTACGTGTAAAAAAATGGCAAATCATTGATCATCAATTACCCCAAATATATGTTTCCGTGTGAAGTATAAAATTCTAATAATCACAAACACGTAACGTGTGTTTTCAATTTTAGATTCTTTTAAGGAGATTCATATTACTCCTCATTGGTGCACTAATTGGTTCATTTACAAATTTTATAGTCATTAAGCTATTAATTTGAAAAGAAGTAAATTATTTTTGTTGTCATCAAAATTATCACTCTAACATGACAAATTCATTAAATAAAATGTCCATTTGACAAGTTAGTTTTGGTACGCTAACCTGCCAGAGGTGTATACGAATATGGAAAATCACAAAATAATATATATTCATGCAAATGTTTAGTGAACAAAAGATGAAATTAATAATATGACACTACAAGAAAATGATGAAATTTCAGCGGAAATATATTCAAATAGAATTCCAACAGCAATTCTAATGGATATTTTTTAATGTTATTATTTCCGTTGGAATTTCCAAATGGATTTCAACGGAAATTCCAACAAAAGTATTCCGTTGGAATGAGTTTTCCATTGGAATTTGCGTTGAAATTTGACGATTCCAAAGGTAAATTTTCCAACGGGAGTAGAAATAAAAATTCAACGAAAATTCCTATGGTAAAAAGCCGTTGGAATTATCAAATTCCATCTAAAATTTCAATGAAAAACACATTTCAACGGAATATTTTCGTTGGAATTTTCGTTGGAATTTCTATTGGAATATATTACTATAGGATTTTCCGTTGGAATATAACAATTTTTTTTGTAGTGTGATATGCAACGCTAATTATTTTCTGTTGTGTATTATATTTTTTTTTTTTTTAAGAAAAAACTATAAGTTGAATTACATCATACAAGTTATTGCATCACATCTTGGTATATGC
The DNA here is from genome assembly GCA_008636005.1 of Striga asiatica. Taxonomy (NCBI): domain Eukaryota; kingdom Viridiplantae; phylum Streptophyta; class Magnoliopsida; order Lamiales; family Orobanchaceae; genus Striga; species Striga asiatica. The sequence goes on from BKCP01000001.1 coordinate 3,244,117, forward strand.
ATGAAACAATGTACTGTAGATAGTTAATATATTTCTTAATCAAGTTATTTCCTAAGAAAAGGAAAAGAAAAAAACTCAATCATTTCTAAATTAAGTTTCCATCTATTAGAATATAATAGCACTTGTGAGTTGTCATACACCGTTTATACAGGGAAAATAAGTATAATTTATAAGTCTAGCGGGCTACTCTTCCTACTATCAATTAGTTTTGGAATGTAACCTCACTAAGACACATCTAGGCTCACCTTTTTAGTTTTGGAATGGAATCTCACTAAGGCGCATCTAGGCTCACCCTCATGGTGAGCTTCACGGAGCCTCACTAAGGCGCATCTAGGCTCACCTCCATATGGTGAGCTTCACGTGCATGGGACCGAGTTATCCCATTTTGTTTATACAAGGAACATAGGCCTAACTTATATGGAACCTCACTATGGTACACTTAGGCTCACTCTGTTATGGTGTGCTTCACGTGCGTGGGACTGCACCCATTTTTTTCCCGGTTCTTATATGGTATCAAAGTCGGCCTATGTGGGTCCTGGCGATGACGTACTGGTTACCCGACCTAGTTGGTCTTGGGCTTCGTATGAAGGACTCACAAGTGAGGGGGCGTATTACAATATAATATAACTTGTGAGTTGTCCCACATCCCTTATACATAAGCCTAACCTATAAGCCTAGTGGGCTACTCCTCCTACTATCAATTGGTTTTGGAATGGAACCTCACTAAAACACATCTAGGCTCAGCCTCTTATGGTGGACTTCACGTACATGGGATCGAGTTATCCCACACCGTTTATTCAAGGAACATAGGCCTAACTTATATGGAACCTCACTATGGTGCACTTATGCTCACCCTTTTATGGTGCGCTTCACGTGCGTTTTGGGATTGAACCTCACTTTGGTGTACTTAGGCTTACCCTGTTATGGTGCGCTTAACGTGCGTGGGACCGCACCAGTTTTTCTCCCGATTCTTACATGGTATCAGAGCCAGCCTATATGGGTCCTAGCAATGACGTACACGTTACATGACCTAGTTGGGCTTGGGCTTCGTATGAAGGACTCATAAGTGAGGGGGCGTATTAGAATATAGTATCACTTGTGAATTATTCCACATCCTGTATACATGGAAAATAGGCCTAACTTATAAGCCTAGTGACTACTCCTCCTACCACCAATTGATTTTGGGATGGAACCCCGAGTGAAGAGGCGTATTAGAATATAATACTACTTGTGAATTGTCCCACATTATGTATATAGGAAAAATAGGCCTAACTTATAAGCTTGGTTGGCTACTCCTCCTATCACCAATTGATTTTGGGATAGGACATCACTATAGTACACCTAGACCCACATAGGCCTAACTTATAAATATAGTGGACTACTCCTCCCATCACGTAAGTCCACCCTTTTGCCTCGATCCTCTAAATCCCATCCTTTTATCCCGATTCTCTAAATCTTACACCAGCTACATGTAAGCTTCTAAAGAAGAATCTAAACTTCATATATTCTTTTTTTTTTTTGTTTAATTCTTGTTTCTTTTCCTTTCTTTTACTTTTTTCCACAAAAACTTTGTTATAATCTGAAAGAATTTATGATATTCTGCAAATAAAAAAGGAAACAAAAAAAAGGTAGAAAAAAGGGAGATAAGAAAAGATAGATGGGCTAAAAAGTAAATGAAAGTGGACCTGTAAAAGCCGAAAGGACACAAAACGGTAACAAGTTGCAAAGACTCTGACAAAGAGCATGCTGAAGAAGATGGAGGTTTCGAATTAAAATGCTCAAATTTCGAAAATTTGGGTAATTAGCATATAAAATAAAGAATCTACTAAAATGGAAGTGGAAGAAAACGACCCATCAAGAACTTAGTGTGCTATTGGGCCCCCAAACAAAAGCAGGAAAACAAATGGATTGGGCTTAATGTCAATTAGTTGGGGTTTTGTTTTATATGCAGTTTAAGAAAAGAAGAGTATAGTTGCTTTTGAGCAGTACATGGATAGTGTAACTTTTAAATAAGGGGAAGGTCCACTTTTGGTCCTCTATGTTTAGGGGGTATCTAGACTGAGTCCCTATTATATTTTGACGCCCAATTTTAGTCCTTAAAATAAAAAAATGTAGTCCCTATAATTGGGAAAAATCCACTTTTAGTCCTCCATGTTTAGGGTATCCAGACTTAATCCCTATTAGGTTTTGATGCCCAATTTTAGTCCTTAAAGAAAAATGTAGTCTCTTTACCTCAATTTATTTGAAATAACGGTCCATTTTTGCTCGACCGTTATGTTCTTTATTTTTTTAAAATTTGTTGACTAATGTAAACTTTGACCAAAGAAAAATAAAAGAAAATTTAAATGCTGAAAAAGTAAAATAAAAGACAGAAATAGTGAACTGCAGTGAAACGTAAAAAAAAAAAACCCTAACCGCCTAGGGACTAAATCCGATCAAATGGATGGAAATGGTGTGGTATTTTGTAGATGTGAGCGGGTTGCAAAGTTGACTACATGCTGGAAGGATGATAATCTCGGGAGAAGATTCTTGAGTTGCCCTCTATATCCTGTAAGTACTTTCCGTGAACTTCAATTGGAATATGATAAGAAATGGTTAAAAAACAGAGGGTTGATAGGTGCAATTTTTTTCGATGGCATGACCCGAAAATGGGCGCAAGAGCATTAGCTGTGATTCCAGGCTTGCCCCGCAGCGCGAATGCTAGGGAAATAGAAATCAGACGAGCAAAAATTTTAATTTAATTTAGTGCAATTTCTTGTTTTAGTTTAATTTTTTATTAATATATTTTCAGCATTTAAATTTTTTTTATTTTTCTTTGGTCAAAGTTGACATTAATCAACAAATTTTAACAAAAATAAAGAACATCACAGTCGAGCAAAAATGGACCGTTAATTCACAGAAATTGAGGTAAAGGGACTACATTTTTTTGTTTTATGGACTAAAATTGGGCACCAAAACATAATAGGGACTCTTTTTTTTGTTTTAAGGACTAAAATTGGGCACCAAAACATAATAGGGACTCATTTTTTTGTTTTAAGGACTAAAATTAGGCACCAAAACATAATAGGGACTCAGTCTGGATACCCTCTAAACATGGAGGACCAAAAGTGGACTTTACCCTTTAAACAATGCGCAAACTGGACTTAGTTTTAAGAACAAAATAGCAAGGGGTTCTCATCGGTTTATTACTTTATTATCTAATAAAAACAACCAAATATTAAAGAAATAATGCAAATACCCAAGTAACTACGTATTGTTGGCTACTTCGGGGTGTAACGAGTCAAACCGATACTCGAGTTTGGCTCGTTTGCCAAGATTGACGAGCTAAATTATGCAAAGTTAAATAAAAAATATTCAAGCCGTAGGGTATTTTAATAAGCATCATAAGCTATTTTATAGCTTATTTAGTTACCTTATAAGTTCCATATATTAGTACAAGTTTGATTTTAGTAGAACAAACTTTCTAGAAAGATACATTTGACTCAAGGCTAGATCAATTCATATTCTATAACATAAGATATACAATAAGGATATGATGGAAATGAGCATCCTTATCAACTACTTTTTTCAAACACTTTTATTATACCAACTAATTTTTCAATCATAAATTATCAACTATAAGCTCGAAATTCACTTATAAACTATCAGCTAACTTATCAGCTACAAGCTAACATTTCAACTGAATTTACCAAACATAACCTTAATGAACGTTCTTAGTTCATCAAACGAGCTCACAAACTGCTCGTTTCACTTAATAGTTCTATTGTAAACCCAAATTTCAAAGAATCAGTTCATTATAATAAATAGTAGTAACTACTTTTACCTTTTTTGTAGCTTATCTTCCGGTAAAAAGAGAGAGAGAGAGACTAATCAAATTGGCAAAAGCCAATTTGATTGATTCAATCTAATCTATGTTCATTATAAGTAGACACCATTTTGGTTAAACCACAAAATAATAGCATCCTTTCAGGCTTTCAGCCCATTTCAAGAATCCAATTCTCGCAAAACAGCTGATAAAAAGGTAAAACCAAACGACAAAATAAACCACAGAACATAAAAATAGCATCATAAAATNCAATAGTGTACACACTACATTTGTAGCAACCTGCTGTGGCAGTAACATAGCTCACATTTCATTGGAAATAACAATTTACTCAGACACATCGTTTAACTTCCATGTTTCGAGCAAATAGCAATGTTCATTTCCCAGATGAAGCCAACTAACCTGCAACCACAAAAAGAAAAAGATCGAATTTTTGGGAGCATAAGCCCTAGCGAGATGACCGAATTAATGAAACCAATTCACACACGTGCAAAGTAGAAATGCTCGCTGCAAAAAGATAGCGGGGGTATTTTGTAATTAGCCCAAGCTCAAGGGTATTCTTGGTAATTAAACAAAAAGATGAAAAACATAAAAATAAATTCACCTTCTTCAGAGAAATCGAACATGCCGCCAATCCACCCTTCTTCCTCGTCGCCTTTTTCATCTTCATGATGGCTATTATTACTTCCGCCAGTATCATCCATTTCATCATTCACAGCCTCGCCAAACTCGAGCTTATTATTACAGTACCCTTCCTTGAAAAACTGTGCGAAATCTACTTCTTTTTTCTCGGTTTTTAAAGGCACGAGAACATCCGAACCAGAGTCGGTGTTTTCGACAACATTTAGTGGTGGGGGTTCGTTTTCTGGTGAGTCTGAGCTGCTGATGGAACCATTGTCAACAAGGAATTTGGCATTGGGAGCGTTTTTTGGGGGCAAGGGCATGGATATGGGTTTCGATCTCGGGTCTGCTAAGGGAACCTTGGGATTTTTACTCTCGTCTCTTGCTGTGATTTTTAACTCAGTCGGTGTATGGAAAGGCCGTACTGGAGATCTGACAATGCTCATGTGGTCCAAGTCAAGCAGATTGTCCATTTGCCTAGATGATCCTGATGAAAAACAACGAGTTTGGTCTCAAAAATATTTAAAAATTGATACCAGTTGAGCAAGACTTCTTATTTCAATTCAAAATAATGAAAGATATTTCATTTTTCATTTTTTTTCCCCTAAGAGATCACAACCTCATACCTTGTTTGTTTATGTAAGTTATCTTTAGTAATTCTCAAGTCTCTCTGAAGCATCTCAAAATGCTCATAACAAGGACAATTAAGAGCCTCAATAATTTCATGGAAATATATTGAAAGAGAATCCTTAAGGTTAAAATATTGTACCTCCTTCCGAGCTTTCAGTTGAACTAAATGACGGTGGCTTTGAATGACATAAAATACTGGCTTCATTGGTCTTTTCTCGAGCTTGACAACTACTGGTTGAAGCACTAGTATTTTTCCCTTCAGAAGGTATAGATCTGAAATAACACCAAGCAATATGCAAAGCGGAAGACATAAATATATATGTTATATACCAGCTAACAAAATGATGTAGGAAAACGTACGAGTGGGAAAGATAAACGAGATACTCTCTCGTGAAACACACAAAACTTGATTCAATCTCAAAATTCACCATCTCATAATAAAGTAGAAGAACCCTAGGCCCTCAAAATAAACCCTAGCTTATTCTCCAAGTTAACCACTAATAATAATAATAATAATAATAATTCTACATCATTCTACCCCGGTTGAGCAGGATTCGCCCTCGAATCCGACCCGTTCCCATTGGAGACGTCCACATGACAGAAATGTCCGGCGTTTCCCCGATCAATCACAAAGATTGAATGTCGCTCACCACACTTTAATGTGAACGTCTGATCTTTGCAACTTTTCTCACGTAATCCAGTGATTTTGTGCTCTTGGTAGGTGGGACTAGTCTCCACCCTGGCCTTTGCCCAATCAACGGAGAAGGGATCTGTTACATTCTGATTAGCATCCAGAAAATCATCTACAGGCCCAGGCTGGATAATAATAGTTGTGGATACATCAATGTTCAAGCTGGAATGAAAACCTCGGCCTCCAAGGTGAATAAGCTCAAGCTTGTTCCGAGGTAGGCTCAAGGTGAATAAGCTTTTCTCACCATCATAGGCCATCCACTTCTTCCCCAGGTCCTGGAGGCTCCTCATTGAAGATCGGCGGACCGTCGTAGAGACCGTCCACTTCGCTAGTAAGACGCTCCTCCACCTCCTCGGGTCCTCCATCAAACACATCGACCATATTCGCGATCAAGTCCCCAATCGTGTCGGGCACGATATCCGCCGGCGAAAGCAGCCTCCTCGCGCATGCCTTTGTCGTAGCGTTGATCGTCGCCGTCCACGATTATCGGGCCTCGTCGCCGCATGTCACGGCCGCCGTATGCAGCGAAGGGGTCAGCCTCAACGTGCGGGGTTGAAAAACCATCGAAGGGATTCACCTCTGAGACTGTCTCCTCGTCGTCTTCGTCGTCGGACGGTGGTTGTGGAGATCTCCGGCGGGGGCGCCCCACCTGGACCATAGCCTCCACTTCCTCCGCGAATTTCCCGACGTCACGGTATGTTTGCTTGTCCCGAACCATGGTATGAATAGTTAGACGTATGTCTCCGATCTCCGTGGATAGATCTGCAATCTCACGACCCATTGTCTCGAGCTGGCGGCCAAACCACTCGGTCCGACGGCTCAGGTAGGTAGGTTGTAGATGGCGGCGACACGCCTGTCGTTTGCAGCATCTTGTTGTCGCGACAACATCGTGAATCGTGCTAACTTCTGATATCAACTGATGTAGGAAAGCGTACGAGTGGGAAAGATATCTTGTTGTCGCGACAACATCGTGAATCGTGCTAACTTCTGATATCAACTGAACTGATGTAGGAAAGCGTACGAGTGGGAAAGATAAACGAGATACTCTCTCGTGAAACACACAAAACTCACAATATCTGATTCAATCTCAAAATTCACCATCTCATAATAAAGTAGAAGAACCCTTTAAATAAGGCCCTCAAAATAAACCCTAACTTATTCTCCAAGTTAACCACTAATAATAATAATAATAACAATAATAATAATAATAATAATAATAATAATAATAATTCTACACCACAAAATGACCAACATGGAAAATGGCATGCATCTCGAGTTAAGATGAGGAGTAACAAACTAGAATTCAGCACTAGCGGCAATAATATTAATAATAATAATAATAATAATAATAATAATAATAATAATAATAATAATACACCACAAAATGACCAACATGGAAAATGGCATGCATCTCGAGTTAAGATGAGGAGTAACAAACTAGAATTCAGCACTAGCGGCAATATCACTTTAATGTGCCTATATGCTTTCCATAGAACCCATGTAGAAACTGACCTGCCCAGATATACTAATTATGGCAGCAGTATGCGGAAAATGAACCACTTAACTGACTGCTTGAGGTCGAACAAAATAAATGGATGGTTTAAACATTTTTTTAACTATATGATATGAGATCGAACTCTGCAAAAATAGTTTGATAAGTTGCTTGCTTAATTCAGGTGACATCAGCTTTAGCATAAATTCGTCCATCACACTTTGAGCAATCTTTCAGAATAAATAATAAATAACAAAATGATTTCAAAATAAAAGGCAGAAATAAGATATTCACCGCTCGGTCCAGCCAGATCTTGATCTAGGGAAATTGTCGAATATTGGCAACAAATCCTTGTGCTTCATCTCAATTTCATGCGAAGAAACCATCTCAAGCTCAAACTCCCCATCAGAATAACACTCACCACTAGGAGGCTCCATCACATGAAAATGCATCTGAATCAAACCAGCAGCTTGGTTTAAATAAAACAATCCCAACTTAAAAAGAAAATCAACGAATTAAGCTAGAAATACCTTTGACTTTTGCCAAATAGGTATTCTGCAGGAGTTGATCTGCACTTCAGCATTCGACAGGTACCAGTGTGACCTGTCCGCGCACTTCAGTGAGTTATTCTTAACCAATTTCTTATCCCCAGAAATCGGATTATCCCCGAAAACCAATTTGGTCTCGTCCTCAATCTCGGCATCAATTGTTCCATCAAAAATACTACCAGAAATACACTCCTCTCTCTCCATATTATCCATTCTCCTGCACACGTCCCACCACTGCACGGGCTCTACTTTCACCCTCAACTCCTCACTTTGTGGGTTGGCCGACGACAAGTATTCTCTCTGGCCCTCACTCTGTTCGGGCCCCACTAAAGAATACATAATTTCATGCTGAACCACAAAGCCTGATGGAGTATAGACTAAGATGTGTTCCAATGAGCTACTGCTCGACTTAACATCACCTGAGTTAGCATTGTGGAAAACTGCAGCAATCGCTCCAGACGGGACCCACAATTTACCCACCATTGAAGCTGCAGCATTGCTCACTGAATTAAGCAGACCAGAGTCATTGCATTTTATCCTGCTCACAACAGAGGGGGTGCAAGTAGGCGGTGGAAAAAGCTGTTGCTCGTTTATTGCAAAAGAAGAAGTGGACCACCATGGTGGGGTGGAGGCTAGACAGAGAGAGGTACCCCGGCCAGGAGTGTAAAGTGTTTGAAAGCCATCATCACCACCAAAGGGGGACAGAACAAAGATATGGCAAGTTCCCCTGGTTGATAGAATGGCAATCCACTGGCTATAATGGCTGAAGCAGATATCTTGGATAACCTGATGAATTCAAGAATGTTTGGACGTTCTTAGACGTGATGATATTAGTATTACAGAACAATAATAATAACAACAAAAAAGCACAGCGCGCATATGTACTTACAGCACTGGTTATACCACGATAGAGCTTGTAAAGATGCACATACGAAGTGCTCCAGTCGCCAGAGCCAGAACCACCACATTTATTACACGGCATGATACGGAAGATATTTATGTTATTTCCATGTATGGAGGCAGTAACCAACAGGGTCCCACTTGGGTCAAAACACAGAGCAGATATTGGACTCGTATGAGCCCTGAACTGTGATACAACCTCCAAGGAAATGAGGTCCTTCACAACAACCTGAAGTTGACAAATAAAATGACCAAAGAAAATGATTTTCTGACAAAGTTACTAAATAATCTATCCGTAAGCATACAGAAATTCGAATCTCTCAAATCAGGGGCATCTTTCTCAAGTCTCTACAGAGAAACCAATAATTATATAGATGAATCATCCTAATTTTCACGTACCACTCCAGCATTCTCTGGTTCAGATGCCGCTAGCTTCCCAGCTTTCCATCCGGGAGAGCTAGGACTGTCAGGAAGCAACTCCGGATAGTACTTTGATAATTTCTTGTATCCTATGTCCCCCAGCGTCAGTAACCCAGCAGCTAAATTTCTGCTGGATTCAACTGCATACCGAGCCATCGCTGAGCTACTGCCTGGGGATGTTGACGGGCTAACACTAGAGGCGAGGGTCTTCGGGCTCACGCGACCCGTGTTTAACAGAAATGGACGATTAGGAGGATATGCCAGCCACCTTGATCCCACAGACATAGGACCGTAACCTGTGTTTATTCCAAATCCACCTTGATCTCCGACACGAGGCACAGGATAAGTCACAACGATGAACTTCTTCTCAAGAGTAAGGGTATCAAAGCAGTAAATCTGCTCAACAAATAAATAAAAAAATTATGCATCAACCATCTACTTAACAAATACGAAACCAATTATCACAGTCATCTTATATGCAAGGATTCTCATTCTAACATATGAAATGTGTACCTAAACATAAGAAGACGATCTGGTTGGTAATTTTAGTTATTTTTTTTTTTTTTTANTTGGAACATGCAATGCTTTCGCAAAGGAAGGTTGGTCAACTTAAAAGATAATACCAAAACTTAAAATGCTCATGCCACAGCTATCAATGCAAAACAAAATGAAGAAGATACCGGAAAGAGATGGGAAAAGTTGCACTTAGAATAAGGAAGGATCAAAGACAGATAATGCAGATCATTTATATATACTTGACTCACTAATTTGTTGTGTTGTGTTAAGTTAAAGGAGGTCCATACGAATAATAGCTGCTTGATTCTTTCTCCTTTACGTTCCTCCTACCCACTGTAATATTAAAGACTTCACCTCATTTACTTTCATCTCAATTGGTACTTACTTGTTCTTCAAGACCAATAGCCACTACTCGAGGGCTGCATCTAACCATAAGCACTGGCGACTTGAAATCAATAACCTTTACATATTCGTTTGATCTCATCGAGTAAAATCGAACAGAAAGAGGGGGATCCAAAAAATTCCCGCTTGATGACTCTGATGAATATCTAGCAAGCCCTTGGCCAGTATATTGGAGCGAGCTGATTCTTTCGTCCTCGTTCCCTCCAACCACCACCAGTATGGGGTGTGGCAATTTGTTCTTTCTAGAACCATCACGATCTGCTGGAGATGAAAGCATCTGTAAGAAGGTAACTGGTCCATCACGTCTGGACACGAGTTCACTTAAACCAGAAGCATCTTCAACATCAAAGACCTGGAAACCCTTTAGATAACCAAGTAATAGGACACGCCTGAAGGCAGATGAACCAAGCTCTACTTTGTCAAAGCCAGCCCATAATACCTGATAAATGCAAATTCAACTGTATATCAACATGAGAAGAACCTGAACCAACAGCATGTGTTGGTCAAATCAGCACCGCAAAAATTCCTAAATTGGTATGAATACATGAAGCTTGTGTTACAAAATGAAAATCATAAACGAAATGTTGCCTGGCCTATCTCAAGTATAGACAGCAATCTTCTAGATTACACTTGATTTAACATATACAGTTTGCCTGCTGGTGTAAAAATGACAGAAACAAATACCCAGATCATACTGATAATCAATGGTTAGTCAGAGAATATGCATAAAGTGGGAACTTGATAATCAAGGAATCAAAGTATATAATTCATAGGCAACATCTGAAGTTTAAAAATAAGACCTATTCAAATTTTAGTTATTCATGTACAAATTTAACTGAAATTTAGATTCCTTCATTTCCGGAAAGTATTACAAGATAATTAATAGAAGAAACTAAGCATACATTACAATTTAATCTAAAAAAATTCCCTTGTACTAATAAATACTACAATGATAATAAATCAGAATATATAAGCTCAAGAGTTAGAGAAAATGCAGCTAAAACTTCACCCCTTATAAATAAAATTGAAAAGGATACAGCATAGTCTGTGAAGTCAGAATGAAATTTTTGCATTAGGTTTCTTCTGCTAAGTACTTCTAGTAAATCGAGAATATTAAACACTGAAAATATCTAGAAATGTTATTCTAATTGCACCAGCCTTCACAGAATTCTTCCAGGTTGCAAAAATGAACAAACAATTCGACAATACAGTGTAATTAAGAAGACCAATCCAATCAATTATGTTAAATGATTAAAAAACAAGCATATTAGATACACCGTAAAAGTTACCTATTCCAATAATTAAAATGATGAAGTACTATGAACAACTGGATAATTTTCACACGCTGGCTGATTTCATTTCCATCAAGAACACCAAATCACTAAGCATAAAACTGTCGAACCAAGCCAACTTCAATCACAGCAACAGAGTAAACTATTCCAAAAAATGAGATGATATACTCCCAGAAACATTAAAAATCATATGATGGTTGGTGAAATACGATTCCTAATTATACAGTAAA
>BKCP01000001.1:3255688-3272086 GCA_008636005.1 Striga asiatica
ACTGGAAAATGTCAGCTCGAGTTCAATCCAGATAAAGAAACGACCGAGGACAACAATAGAAAGCATAACCGAAACTATAAAAGGGAGCAAGACATTCTAACCTGCTCTTTCCGATCGTCTCCGGAGGATGAAATGGAGGCGGCGACCGACGCACTAGCAGAGCGCACGGCGGTGCTGGCGTTCGTCGACACCGTCCTGATACAAGACGAAATTATCCTCAACGAATTTGGCAGCAACTTGCTGTTTTTCCCCTTACCTTTCCTCATTTTTTTGGTGTTTTTTTTTCAATTTTTCTTTTCAGAAAAAAAGCATCAGATGCATCAAACAGAACACACTATCCTTAACCCTCCCCTATCTCAGCCTTTACCAGCCGTCGCCGAGCCGCCGGCAAGGTCGGATTCCGCTCCACCGCCGTCGTGCACCGCCGCACAGTCCGACGCGCCGGCCGCGCTTCTGTCGATCATCAAATCCCCACGATCGCCGGAAAAATGGCGAAACAATCGCAGGATTTACGGAATTCTTCCTCTCTGTTTTTCTTCTTCAAATTAGTTTTGGGTGAGCCTTTTTTGTGGAATTTGACTTGAGAAGCCAAAATGCTTGGTTTTACTGCCGACGGACTCGGGTTCATATATACCCACACGCGATTCCTTTGTTTGCTCTGTAAATAAAAAAATCTATAGATATAATTGTTTAATTATAAACCCAAAAACAGAAAAAGATAAATTAATGAAAAGAAAACAACAATGGAGTCATTTGTCAAACTCAAACTTGTTAAGATTTATCGGTTTTGCTATGAAGCCAACAGTTGACTCTATCAAAACCGTAAGATTTATAAGGTTATGTTTGGTAAGACAAATAAGCTACTGGTTTATAGCTTATAAGTTATCTTTATTCAAATAAGCCGCCGTAGAATGAGTTTTTTTTAAAAAAAAAAATTCAAGCTTATCTCATAAGCTACTTTAGGTAGCTTTTCAAATAAGCTAGTTGAATTTTTTATTTCAGCTAGCTTATCAGCTAATTTTACTAAACACTTTTATCATATAGTTAGCTTTTCAGATATAAGTCATAAGCTATAAGCTAACTTATCAGCTATCAGCTAGCTTATTGTTGGGGAAAATAAGCTAAATTTTCCATGAAGTCGGATCTATAAAAGTGAAATAAAAAATGAAAATTGAACACACCAATTTGATAACGGAGTTCGGCCAATAATGCCTACGTCTCCGGACTACTGCAGATATTTTATTAGGAAGAAAAATTATACTCGTGTTTACAAAACACTCTCAAACTCACTCACAACTCACAACTCAAATACACACAAAAGCTAAATTCTTTCTTTCTTGCTCACACCCTTTTTCTCTCTTTTTTTCTTCTCTCTTGGTGTGTTGTATTTTTCTTTTCGTTGTGGTATTTGCCATCAGAATCCCCCTCAATTTATAGAGGGGGAAGTGTACAATTTTTCAACAAAATCATCCGGTGGGCTGCTCTCTTTTTTCTTCTTTTGCTGGCTGTCAATGAATGGAGATGGGGCTGCTGCCATTTTCAATAACTATGGGTGCACTTTTTTTCAAAGTTGGTGGATTAACAATCTCCCACTTGAAGACTGATTTCAATCTGTCCTCACACCTCAATTACTGCAGTAGTCTTCTCCGGTCTGTTATTCTAGCAAGTCAACTAAAGTTGAGCACAACTTCAGTTTGTCAATGGTCACCACATTCGTTCGCATATCTGTCGGGTTCTTGCTTCCTACAATCTTCTTCAATGTCAACACTTCATCCTCAAGCAGAGATCTGATGAAATGATAACGTATATCAATGTGCTTAGTTCTGGAGTGAAACACTGAGTTCTTTGCCAGATGTATTGCACTCTGACTGTCACTGTGCAAGACACTCTCTTTCTGAGTGAAACTCAACTCTGCAAACAATCCTTGAAGCCATATCAATTCCTTACTGGCTTCTGTCACTGCTACATACTCAACCTCTGTAGTGGATAGAGCAACAATCTTTTGTATCCGCGACATCCAACTAACAGTTGTAGTTCCAACGGTGAAAATGTAACCGGTGGTGCTTCTCCGGTGATCAACTTCACCTCCAAAGTCTGCATCTACGTAACCCTGTAACTTTAGATCTCCTTTTCTAAAATACAGACATTTTTCTGTTGTGCCCCGTAGATATCTCAAAATCCATTTGACTGCTTCCCAATGAGCTTTTCCTGGATTTGACATAAACCTGCTAACAACTCCCACTGCATGGCCAATGTCTGGCCTCGTACAGACCATTACGTACATCAAACTTCCAATGGCTGAAGCATAAAGAATCTTAGCCATGAAATCTTCTTCTTCCTTTGTTTAAGGAGACTGATCCTTTGATAGACGAAAATGGCTGGCCAAAGGTGTACTGACTGGTTTGGTCTTGTCCATGTTAAATCTTTGCAAAACACGGTTGATGTACTCCGCCTGAGATAACTGCAAAACTCCCTTTTGCTTATCTCTCGTGATTTGCATTCCAAGAATCTTCTTTGCTGGGCCTAAGTTCTTCATGTCAAATTCTTTTGACAACTGCATCTTTAATTTTCTGATGTCTTTCATATCTGATCCTGCTACTAACATGTCATCGACATAAAGTAGCAAGATGATATAGCTGGACTCATATTTCTTGAAGAAACAGCAGTGATCAGCATTGCACTTCTGGAATCCTTCCTTGTGCATGAAGCTTTCAAACTTCCTATACCACTGTCTTGGAGCTTGTTTCAGGCCGTACAAGCTCTTCTTCAATTTGCACACCATATCCTTATTTCCTTCTGAAAAACCTTCAGGCTGGTGCATGTAGATCTCCTCATCCAGGTCTCCATGAAGAAATGCAGTCTTCACGTCTAATTGCTCTAGTTAGAGCTCTTCACTAGCCACAATACTTAACACAGTCCTGATAGTATTGAGCTTTACAACTGGAGCAAAGATTTCAGTATAGTCAACTCCTTTTTTTCTGCTGAAATCCTTTGACAACCAATCGGGCTTTGTAACTCCGGGAACCATCATGGTCTTCCTTCACCCGATATACCCATTTGTTGTGAAGTGCTTTCTTTCCCGCAGGTAACATAACTAGTTCCCATGTCTGATTTGAGATCAAAGACTTCATCTCGTCTTTCATGGCAAGCTCCCACTTGCTAGCATCTGTGGTTTGACAAGTTTTCAGGTAATTTTCAAGCTCCCCTCCATCAGTCAGCAGCATGTAGTCCATGTATCTCCTGTTAGGCACATGGGGCTGAGAGGACCTTCTCAATGCAGGAGCTGGAGTAGGAGGTTCTGATTGCACATCACTTTCTTCATTTGATTCCTCTGACTGAGGACTCCTCATTATAGGACTATCTGGGATATCTTCCACCTCAGCATAAACTGGCCCACTCGTGTCTGAGTTGCTGGCACCTATATTATGTCGGTCCTTGTACATCACTCTTTCATTAAAGATGACATCTCTGCTGCGGATCATCTTTTTATTTTCATCATCCCATATGCGGTAGCCAAACTCATCTTCACCATAACCAAGGAAGGTGCACTTCTTTGATTTTGGATCAAGTTTGTTTCTACCTTGATTACTGAAGTGCACATATGCTACACACCCGAAAACTCTAAGATGTGAGAGTTTTACTTCTTTTCCGCTCCATACCTCTTCTGGTAACTTGTGATCCAATGGTACCGATGGACTTCAGTTGACCAAGTAAGTTGCTGTGTTGACTGCTTCTGCCCAAAACTGCTTTGGTATGCCTGACTGCACATGTAAGCTTCTGGCTCTTTCAGTCAACATTCGATTCATACGGTCAGCTACACCATTGTGTTGAGGCGTACCAGACACGATTCTTTCCATTCTGATCCCGTGATCATAACAAAACTTCTTGAATCTGGTGGTTACATATTCACCACCGTTGTCGGATATGAGCTTCTTGATCTTCAAGCTTGTCTCATTTTCCACCATAGCTTTCCAAATCTTGAAAGCCTCAAATACTTCTGACTTGTGTTTCAGAAAGTAAACCCATACTTTTCTGGAGTGATCATCGATAAAAGTCATGAAGTATTGCTTCCCATCAACGGATGGGACAGTCGTTGGACCCCAGACATCAGAGTGAATGAGCTCAAGCTTCTCCTTCTTTGGAGTTCTTCTACTTGTCTGAAAGCTGACTCTCTTCTGCTTTCCAAGTATACAACCTTCACACATGTCAATTTCTATTGACTGGAGGCCTGGTAATTTTCTTTTTGAGTGAATGATCTTCATCCCTTTTTTACTCATATGCTCAAGTCTTTGGTGACATAGATTGGGACTTTCATTTGTTGCAACTGCAATCAGATGACATGCTCCTGTGGTCTTGTAAAGAGTACCACTCTTTTTGCCTTGAGCAATTGTCATAGCACTCTTTGAAATCTTCCAATCATCACCATGGAAGATTGTCGTGTAGCCTTCACTGGCTAGCTGGCCCACTGAGATTAAATTCTTCGTCAGGTCGGGAATATGTCTAACATTTTTCAATTCCCATACAGACCCGCTCAGCTTGATTTTTATTGCACCTTTCCCTACAACCTCACATGATTGCTCATTACCAAGGCAAACTTTACCAAGGTTACCAGGAACATAATTTTCGAGTAGTTCCTTTTGTGAGGTAGCATGAAAGGATGCTCCAGAGTCTAACACCCAAGATTCTTCTCTCTTCTCCAAAGAACATACCAGCATATCTCTTCCTGAAGATGAGGCAACATTTGCCTCTTCTTTTGCCTCCTGAACCTTCGGTGCACTCTTGCACTGGTTTCTGTAGTGCCCGGTCTTCCCACAATTCCAGCACTCGATCGACTTCGAGGTTTGGGAACTACGATGATTTCTGGACTTGGATCTTCTTCCTTTTGATTTGTTGTGTCTGCTTTCTTTGGTTGAACTTCTTCCTCTTGATTCTGTATTCAATACAGAAGAGGTTGATGGTTCACCCGACTCTCTCCGCCGGATCTCTTCACTGAGAACCAAATTTTGGACATCATCAAATCTCAACTTATTGCTTCCCGATGAGCTACTCACAGCCGTGACCGTAGCATTCCAACTTTCTGGTAGGGAAGACAAAGGTATTAAAGTCTGTACTTCATCATCGAACTCGATCTCAACTGAACTCAATTGTGATGTAACGGTGTTGAGCTCATTGAGATAATGTGCCACCGAAGCACCTTCGGTCATCCGAAGGTTGAACAATCGCCTCATCAAATGAAATTTGTTTGAGGTTGATGGTTTCTCGTACATGTTGGAAAGAGCCTTCATGAGGCCTGTTGTCGTCTTTTCTTTTGCAATGTTAAAAGCAACATTACGGGATAACGTCAGCCGAATGACTCCAAGAGCTTGTCTGTCAAGGAGACTTCATTCTTCCTCCTTCATGTCCTCTGGCTTCTTTCCTGTGAGTGGTTGATACATATTCTTTTGGTACAGATAATCCTCGATCTGCATTTTCCAAAAGCCAAAGTCCGCACCATTGAACTTTTATTCTTTTGGTACAGATAATCCTCGATCTGCATTTTCCAAAAGCCAAAGTCCGCACCATTGAACTTTTCAATTTTCATTTTTTCTTCGTCTGCAGTCATCACTTCGACTCTGATCTGACTTCTCTGTCGGATCGTTTCTGTAATTTTTGTGAACTACCGTGTTTCAAAACACGTTGGTAGATGAATTGTAGCGCCGACAAAATTGGTACTATTCACGTCTTTCAACGGAATAGTAACACCACACAAAAAAATACAGAATTAACAATCTGGTTCTGATACCAGTTGTTGGGAAAAATACGCTGAATTTTCCATGAAGTCGGATCTATAAAAGTGAAATAAAAAATAAAAATTAAACACACCAATTTGATAACGGAGTTCGGCCAATAATGCCTACGTCTTCGGACTACTGCAGATATTTTATTAGAAAGAAAAATTATACTCATGTTTACAAAACACTCTCACTTATCAGCTAGTTTTACCAAATATAACCTAAGTTCGGTTCTTTTTAATTTGACTTATTATGCTTGGAGTTATGTATTTTTTTTAATTTTAATATAATTCAATTCGTTAAAATTCAAAATCAAACTTATCTATCAGATTGTTAAGTTAACAAGCCGAGTTCGAAAATATCACGAGTTCGAACTCGATTCAACTCATTGCTCTTTCGCAATATCATTAGTTGATTAAGTGATATTTTCTAATATATTGAGAATTATTTTAGTAAAATTTCAGTTATTTCTATATATTTTGATAACAATAAAAAAAAAATCAACTTATCAATTATCATTTCATCTTTTTTTTGAAATAACTGTAACAACAATAATAGTAATATTGACCTTGTTGGTAATATATATTTTTGGCTAAATTATGACATTATGTTGGAGGTAAATTTGAGGTTTGATTAGTCGGAATCTCTAGTTTGATTATTTTGTAGTAGGAGTTTGAAGTGGTTTTTCAGATTCAAAAAAGTTAGGGTTTGGGAAAATTTATAAAAAAAAGTTTGAAATAGTTTTTATAGTTATTATTATTATTTTATGTAATACGAGTTGTTTTTTATTAGATGATTGTTTAGTGAGCAGCATATTGAAATAGTTTTTAGGTTCAAAAAGTTAATTTTATAAAAAATAAAAAAATAAAGATTTGAAATAGTTTTTACATTTTAGGTTCAAAAGTTATTTTTGAAAAAACTCAAAATATAACTTTTTTTTTATGGATAATTATAATAGTAGTTGTTATATATATAAAATTGCGATGAATAACCAAACACTTTGTAGTTTGTACAATTATTTAGTCAAAATTGTTAATTCAAAATTGCGATGAACATGACCATAATTTGAACTTTAATTTTGGTGGTAATATTCTTGATTGTCAAGTAGAAAGTGTACCTAAAAGCTAAGTTTGGTCAAAAACTAGGGGAGCTTAGGGCATAATTGAGTTTTTGGAATTTGATTTCAATAATTCGAATGAGGCGATCTTATAGTCTTATCCAATTCGAAAAGATATTTGGATTTATCATCCCAGATCAAAAGTTTTGATTTTTATATAAGATATTAATGAAAAATTCAAAGTTCTGGATAAAACTTGTTTAGCTCGAGCTTGAATATTAAAATAAAATAATGTCAATTATGCTATTTGTTTTTCGTCATCGATGATTTTTTTTATTTATTTTTTAATAGTCCACAGGTTATAGACTAGCCTACAGGATTAAAAATATGAATAAAATTAAGAATATGGCATGATTTAAATCCAAGTTCTTTGTCTGACTTGAATTTAAGTAGTTGCCGCAAATTTGGTTAACAGTCAGAAAAATTTTGTGGAAGAGTTAATGCAATGGTTTGAACTCAGAATCCGTTTTTCAGTCAAATATAAATTTATTTGAAAAACAAATTCTCAGAATCTGTTTTTCAATCAAGTTGGTTCCATAACGGAGCCAACGATTAGCTCCATAGCATTTTTAAGTTTGAACTTATACATTTATACAAATAATTATACGTGGCGATTTAACTAGTAGATGGTTCAATCATTTATATTTTTTTAACAAAAAATAATAATAATATTATGAAATTACATATTTTTATTTACATTATATTTTAAAATATGATTTTTTTTTAGTACAAAAATTATGACATTTTAAATTAACGGTTCAATGACAACACTTTTTTTTTTTAACAAAAATACATACTTAACTATAAAATATTTATTTTTAAGAGCGACATTTCAATAAATAATTATGCAAACCTGTTGAAAAATAAGACCATTAAAATTGCAATATGCCAAAATTCAATTATTGCTCAAAAGTACTTAATGCAATTAGTTAAAAGGTGGGATAAGCATTAAGCACATGTCAAAACTAACAAGCCTGCTAATTTAAAATTCTTGTTCTAAGTAGCTATAAAAAAAATAATAATAATAAAAGTAATATTATCCACTTATCATGTTGTTAAAAAATCAACACTCCACAAATAGTATGTAAAAAACAATGAATTTAAAGATTGTAACTTGAGCAAATACCTTTTATGGTTTATTCTTTTCCACCACACAGTAATTTTCATCATCACCTATAAATTGCTATACAGTTTGTGAAGACCCATCTATATCAATGCACAGACAAAAGTATCAAACCAAAGCACATAGGTAGAAGCATCTTCTGTACATAACTACATATGAAGAAAATGACCTAATCAAAGATTCAAGGTCCCCACACACCAATCATCATTTAAATTGCCTAAATCCACAAGGCCCATTCCCAGACCAACTCCTAATGGGCCCAGCCCACTAACAGAAAATTATTTCTTTCATCATGAATTTACAAGTGAAATTGTTTGATTTTGCTCACAAGGGTTCAAGATAAAAATATAAATGAGTCCAACAGAGACAAGTTCAAGCTTCGTTACTGACTCATTTAGTTAACAAGTTGAGCTCGACTCAGCTTAAGTTTGTATGTGGGATTTGGAGTGAGATTTTATATATGGTTTTTTCTTTTGAAAGTCTACCAAATCTTAAAAGTCTTAAGAAATCTCAGTCTCGAATAAGTTAGATGCTCATAATTTTGTAAGATTTTTTAAAATCTTAAATAAATGCCTCAAGACTTTTAAAAAATTTAAAAAGTCTAAATTGAATACACTAAGATTTCTAAAATTTTAATTTTTTTCTTTTAAATTTCAAATGAATACACTCCCTAAATATTCTAAGGAAATTTATGGCCCTACAATGGGTTTTAACTTTTAATTATTCAATTTAAAAATCAATTTCAAAATCTGATAATTGCATCTTTCCTTCATATAGATCAACTCACATTATACATCTTTAATCACACTACAGAGTAACTTGCAGCGGTTAAGAGAAAATGATTGGTTCTCATTGCCCACGTACATAATGGTCGTTTAATTATACTAACAACCAGTTAAAAGAGATTAATTAGGTACAGAGTTTTAACTTTTTCTTACCAATAATTATCTTCTTTCTACATTTTTTCCCACCAAATATTATTAATATTGGACCTCACATCTAAAGCTTTGGATACTAAACTAAGTGAAAACAAAGAGAAGATTCTCAGTCTTGAATGAAATAAAGGTTTGATAAGCCTCGGCCCTCAATATGGATAAGTGAAGATAATTTGCCCACTTGCTTATCAAATATAAAAATATCACTTTCTTTTTCCCTACATATAATTTAATTTTCATGCATTTGCCATATATAACAGCTATGTTTTGTCTTCATTTGTAACATGATAAGAAAAATATAATAATAGTAAAGAACAAAGGCCATTGAGTTTTAAAATGGTATTTGAGATTATTTATATTGGTGTTTATTGGCATTTGTGAGTTTGGACAACTATAGCTTGTTACCTAACATGTACTATAGTACTAAAGGTGTGAATATCACATATTTAAATTGTTGAGGACTGATGAAAATAAAATATAACATTTTAAAAGCTAGGACTCTTAGAACATGTCCGGGAGAACTAAATCTTATCTAAAATTGTTAAATGAGTTGCTCGTGAGCTTGAATTCGTTCGAGTTTGTATAAAACACGTCCAGTTAACGAGCCAAGTTGATCGAGTTCATCTCATTAAGACTCGATAATAAGAATTATTATCCATTTTTATGTGTTTTCGTCTTATCTCGGTTAGTTAAGGTTCGAGTTTATTTTATTAATAATGATAAATAAATGAATTGAGCTCTAAGCCTCTAACTCATTTGGTTAACATGCATTTGATTTTTATAAATGTTTTAGATCGAGCCAGGGGCGAAACCAAGAAATTAATTGAGAGGGGATAAAAGACGTGACAAAAAATTTGGGGGTGCAAAAAATAATTTAAGAGGGAGACAAATTAAATTTTTTAATTATAATAGTAAAAAAATTAAAATTTAATTGCCCCCATAATGATACATGTAGTTTCGCCCCTGGATCGAGCCCGAGTGATTGGTCGGAAAAAGTGTGTATATTATATATTTATTAGCGTATTTTTATATGCTTAGTTTTGTCGCACTTATTTATTTTTCGACTTATTTATTTATTAGATGAATTTAAGTACTATGATATATTTATGTTTTATTTTTAGGATATTGGAGGATTTTTATTGGCGACATTGCACCGAACGAATTGAGTAGACCAGTACGGGGTACCAGTACCAGCCAGATTTTTAGCCCAACTTGAGGCCCGATTGGTAAAAAATTAAATAAAAAGCCACTTAGTGAGGGGACTTACAAGAGCCAACATAATGGATGCTGAGGGAATAGGTGGGTCAAATATTTTGTTTAATAAACTTGGGCCCACCAACTTATTTTGAGAGAGCCATGAGATTTTGAGGGAATACATACTCAGGCATGCCCACGTGGGGCTTCATTCAATTGAGGCAAATAAAAGGGAATTTAGGCCATTCACGCAGGAATATATTTATTTAAGGAGGGATTATTTTACGCCCCAGCGATCATATTTTCTCACGTACAGGAGCCGCCAGACATCACGCAAAAAGAAAAAAAGAGACGCAGGAGAAAAAGATATCGGACAGAGGCATAGAACCCGATCAATCGCGGAGGGAGACTGCACTCGCACACGAAAGGGGATAATTCTATTCTCTTTCTTTTATTTTTATTTATTATGATAGCTTAGTTTTTATTTCTAGTTCCGGTGATGTTGAACCCTATGATTTGACGACGTTTAATTAATTTTCGTGGTTGATTATTGAGTTATCTTTTTGGAATTGTTTGTGTTATTTTGAATAATTCACCATGATGTGTTAGTCTTGTTTAGATTGATCACCTAGATTAGGCTTTTCATATCTACATCTAAATTAGGCCTGCAGTCCGTAATTGTTGTTGTGTTTAATTCATAAGAGGTAACCGGAAGATGGTAACTACCGGGGATAACACGGCCTAATTAAGTGAACGAACGCGGTTGAGTT
This sequence comes from Striga asiatica, assembly GCA_008636005.1. Lineage (NCBI taxonomy): Eukaryota > Viridiplantae > Streptophyta > Magnoliopsida > Lamiales > Orobanchaceae > Striga > Striga asiatica. The sequence continues at coordinate 3,266,599 of BKCP01000001.1, forward strand.
CACTAATTAGTCTAGTCTATTTTTCTAATTCGTAAAGCGGCTAATTGTATTAAATCTTGAAAACGTTTTTCTAGACTGTACAAGAAGTCAGGTTTAATCGTCGAGCGTCTCGCGGTTAAATTAAAAATAAGAAAAAAATTCGGGTAACTGACCGTGTCGTTGCCTAGGGCTAGTAATTTCATAAGATAGCGAGATTTGATACTAGAATTGATTAGACGAGTCAGTCGAGGGTGTAGACGGAACCGTGAACTAGAAGCTTTCTCTTATTTTATTTATTGTTATTTTTATTTTATTTGTTTAGATCTTATTTATTTTAGTTAGTTTAGCTATTAAATCACAATCCCCCCTCTTTTATTGCTTTCATAATTTCAATTAATACGAGAAAATACAAATTTGATTCACACTCCTCGTGGGATCGACCCTTGCTCGCCACTACTACTAGTTAGTAGAGGTTAGTTAAGGAAAAATATAAATATTAATTTTGCCGCGTTGCGACGCGCGGTCACCGAGCATTAGAACTTAGAAGCTACGGCTGACTATGATTTGCAAATGAGTCAAGATTTAAAAATAAGAATCATACTATAGTGACATAAGAGATAAAACAAAGTTTGATGTTAAAAACATATGTCACAATCTTATATAATTTTACATGTCACGTTACTTTTGAATCAACAACTATTAAATTTAAAATCATATTTTCTCTTCTCATGTCAACATATCCCCCTATATATTAATTGAGAACGTGCTGAGCCTATGTGGCAGGCTCGCATGCTTCGGGATCCTATGTGGCAAAAATACATGCTTGGTTATTAGGCTTGGGTAGATTTAGTTTACTTCTAATCTAAATATATTTAGGTTCAGATTATCTATAATATGTTGATTATTTATGGTAAGGGTGGACGCCGGCCGGGACGGTCCTAAATTTGACTTGTCCGGATACCCATCCCACTTTTATGAACCCGTCCATGAACGGTCCGGGATGAGGCACCGTCGACACCCATGTAATACATGGGTGTTGTACTAGTTATACTTGTTTGGAAACACTTTTCAAATGGACTTTTTTATGCAAAAGTCCATTTGGATAAATATTTATGTTTGGTGCTAAATTAAAAAAGGACTTATGAATAAGTTGTTTCTCCAAAAAGTCCATTATGTAAAAGTAAATGATTGAGACTTTTAAGAAGTCCATTTTGGACAAGTCCATATCTTAAATGGACTTTTTCTAAAAATAAAGCAACCTTGTTGGAAAATTCGAGAACGGACAAAACATAATATCTCCAATTTACTTTGTATCAGCTCATCATTTTTTTTTATCCCGAAATGATATACATTTTATAAATCAAAATGCACAAATGTGCAAATACACAGCAGCCAACAGCTGAAAATGTGGGAGGACAGGTCAGAAGCCCGCCTAGAATCCCGACTAGCAACGCTAGAAGAAAAAACACACTCACAACTAAATTAACCAACAACACAAACAACAAGAACAACCACAAGGACCCGAACGGAGTAATACCTTAGTGTCGGACCCCAACGGAGTAATAAGTTTGATATTCGGGCTCACAGAGACCAACGGCCCAAACCAAAAACACAAAACACAAACAACACAAAGACAAAACTAAAACAAGAACACAAGAAATAAATAAATCTAAAGTCCTTCCCCAGCAAACGAGTAAGCCCGGACAAGTAGTGAACGATTGACACAAGACCAATCCAGGCCAAACACCAGCTACCGAAACTGCAATCAAGCCTATACATTGGGTTTGTATTTTTATTATTTTTTTCATCATAAATTGTTATTATTTTCTATCTTTTTTACCATTATCATTAATTAGTACATCATGAGCACGCTTAAGATATTCAGTAGTTTTTAATCATGCTTTCATTTTCTCTGGCACCATTATAATCCAAACAATATATTATTGTTGTTGAAGAGTTGAAGTGTAATAATTAGAGACTTCCAACATGAATTTTGCTCTTACAATTAGAATTAATTCTTATTCTAACATAATCCCTACCACTATTCTGACCACAACATGTACTAGAACATGATTAATAGAATAGCACATAAATATATATTTATCTTTATAATGAAAACTGAATTATATATAAATGTTAGCTGAAAATAATAACATTATTTATCAATTAAATAATTTTTTTCTATTAAATTAATCATTTAATATGAGTTAAAAAATTATTAAGTGATAAAAGTGTTGTTTTCAATATAAATAATAATATAAATTTGTGAATTTTGTAAGAATGATTTAAAACATAAAATAAAAACTTCTCATATATACACGGGTGTAATTCGAAGTAGCCAATGTAAATTGTATTATATTCATACTTATTAGGAGTGTTATTCGGAGTAGCGTATTCTATACATTTAAAAATATAAAATACATGACTAGCTTTAATCATAAATATATATAAAAGTTAATAATTTTTATATTTGTTATCTGATTTTTATACATAATATATCAAGTAAATAAGTTTGTTCATCTTTATTCATACTGATTAAAAGTTAATAAAATTACATATCAATTGAAAAGATATCTATAAATTTCATTACACATAAATTAAAAAAAAGAATATCATACTATAAGACCGAGAAATAGTAAGTGAAAAATATAAATAATAATGTATTTTTTTAAAAGTATTTGAAATTTAAATTTAAAAAAAAAAAACTTTATTTCATAGTTTTTTTAAGAATTTCATTATAAATTTTTTTACTAACACCTTTGTAATATTAAAAGTATTATTTAAATACAACTTAAAATTTCACTCAATAAATTTTGTTCAAAATAGTTCATTTTTATTCAATTAAATTAAAACAAAAATATTTTATGCTCAACCACACATGAGTACAAAAATGGTGCCACCCAAAACTTGAACTCCCATCAAACTGTGATATCTTCACCTCCTATTTATTGCACTGCAATTTTGGTCGCTGAAAATATCTGCCCATCTCATTTCATTGATTATTTTCTCAATCATTAGCTAAGAGCTTCAATTTTTCTCAAGGAAAACGACAGCCATGGCCGACGGCAACCAGGACATAGAGAACGGCGAAAACCGCGCTCTGGAAGAAATCAGAGCTCCGCTTATCGCCGGAGATGACGATTCGGGGCGTTCATTGAAGGGCAAAAGCTGCGAGGAAGAAAGATGCATGGTGTATTTGAGTACATTTGTTGCTGTTTGTGGGTCTTATGCTTTCGGATCTTGCGTATGTCGTGGTGGCTGCTTATGAATCGTACAATGATTTCTTTTTTTTTTTTGCTTGTTTATTTTTAAGGTTTTTGGTTAAAGATGGCATCTTTATCATCTTTTTTCGGTTGATTTTTGTTTATTATTTGGGTTTATAGGCAGGATACTCGTCGCCCACACAAGCTGCAATCAGAGAAGATGTAAACTTGTCATTAGCAGAGGTTGGTTTTGTAGTAATTTAATACTATTATTATTATTATTATCATCATCATATATGTTTCTGCAAATTCTGTATATTTAGTCTAAGTTTTGAGAGCAAATAAGTACTACTTTTGATGGGGTGAATAGATGAAAATAATCATTAATCCATTTTCAAGAGTAGTGTTAAAAAGCTCATTGTGGGTTTTGAGTTTTAGCCTTTTTGCTTATGATGGTTTTGCTCGATTTCATTAGAGAACGAAAATTGTCGATTTCTCATCGATTTTTTATTTTTATTTTTAAATTATAGTAGCCAACTTGTGTTACTCAACTAATTTTGAGCTTCTGTTACAATGAATCACTTGTTTTGAGAGTTAAAAGTAAAATTGTGTGTCTTTTTGAAGTACTCGTTGTTCGGCTCCATATTGACTTTCGGGGCAATGATTGGTGCAATCACTAGCGGCAAAATTGCCGATTTTATCGGTCGCAAAGGGGTGAGTAAATTCATTCGAACCCAGAAAACATATGTCACAACCAGTTTATAATATAATGTTGATCTTGACATTTGAATGTTGGAAATGGAATAACCAGGCCATGATAGTATCGAGTTTATTCTGTACAGCAGGGTGGCTATCCATTTACTTTGCCCAGGTAAATATAAGTAATAAGGAAAAACATAAAAACATTTATTAAGGTTTCTTTTCATTAGATGCATCAAAATTAGTTATTGATTTACCAAGTTATAAGCCTTAAACAATTTATGCAGGGGCCTGTGCCTTTAGATGTTGGGAGGTTAGCAACTGGATATGGGATGGGAGTATTTTCTTACGTGGTAAAAAAATTGCTGTCCTGGCTGATAAATATGTCAATCTGGGCTACTTTTTTCGTTTTCTATTTTTTTTTCCCAATGATTTATTATTATTATTATTATTATTATTATTATTATTATTATTATTATTATTATTACTATTATTATTATTGTTCAGGTTCCGGTATTCATAGCTGAACTTGCTCCCAAGGATTTACGAGGAGCTTTGACAACCATTAATCAGGTATTCAGGTTAATGCTATTTGCAGATTCACTCTTTGACTTTCTTGGGATAAAAAGACCACAAGAATGTGGAAGTTTGAGATAAATCTAAGTACAAAAAAGTCAAGTTCACGTTAAAAAAAATGCCGTGAATGTTTTGTATCTACTTAACAAATATCTCATATTACAATTTGTAAAACACAATATAAAAAAAAGCATAACTGAGTTTTTATTGTTTTGTGTGTGTGTGTCTGTGTTTGACAAAGTTCGATTTTATTCACTCCTTTCGTCTCTGCAGCTTATGATTTGTACGGGAGTATCCGTTTCCTTCATCATAGGCACATTGTTAACATGGCGAGCTTTAGCTCTAGTAGGTAAAAATATTATGCAACACATTCAAGTTAATGTTTTCAAGTAATAGAGAAAAAAGAAAAAAAAAAAAAAAAATTCTCATTTCCTTTTTTCCTTTTCTAATACTTCAATTAGTATAAATGACTTCTCGAAAAACTTATGCAGGCATAATCCCTTGTGCTGTTCTGCTTTTCGGTCTGTGCATCATTCCAGAATCTCCAAGGTGGTTGGTAAGTATCTTGACGCAAGTAATTTTGGATTATTATTACCATGATACCGTAAAAATCTCGTGTAAAAATCTCGTTGAAGTAAAATTATTATCTTTCAAGGCAAAACAAGGAAAACAGAAAGAGTTTGAAGCTTCTTTACGTAGGCTTCGTGGGAAGAATGCCGATATATCTGCTGAGGCAGCTGAGATTCAAGTATCTATCTATACTCTTAAACTCCTAATTCTTACCATTTCACTTCATTCATTGATCATCTTATAGAAATAGACGATAATCTCTCTCTCTTTTTTTTTTTTTTTTCCCTCCTCTTTTCCTATTCAGTTGATGTATTGCTTCTGGGCTTTAGTTACCTAAGGAAAGCTTTGAGCTATTGAAACTGTGTTTGTTCTGTTTTTATTTTTGCACGTGTCTGGTCCATTTTGAATCTTGCGTAATTCCAACTGCTGTGAATGTCTGAATGGAAGTGCTATGTACTTTT
>BKCP01000001.1:3278935-3292633 GCA_008636005.1 Striga asiatica
TTTGACTGGTAACAATATTTTCCCGTTTTTAAATGTGGAATGATTATTCACTGAACTTATTTCCATTTATTTCGGTTTTGGATTCGATTATTAGTCAAGATAAATCCAATAGTACATGAATTTAATGTCAATATTAGGGGTTACTTAATGAAATATGAACATAAATCCCCTCTATATATAATTCCAGAATATAATTTCAGAATGCGCAAAGTCTACGTGGCAAATTCTCATGTTTCGGAATCCTATTTAGCAAAAACACATGCTTTGGAGTTAGACTTGGATATAAATTAATATTTTTTATCACACTAAATCCATGATTGATTTTTTCCTTATTACTTCTACAATTAGTTACCATAAACTATTTTATGTTTCATTTTTCTACATTACCATGCATCACATTTCATTTTCTTATATAACTAGTACGTACCCCGTGCGATGCACGAGACAGATATATTAAATGCTTTATTTTCACAGCCTTGTCCGTTTAAGTCTACAAAATAATAGGGTTATCTATTTTCTACCTCTTTTAATCAACGTTAAGTCTTAAAAACAATAAGTTTATTATAAGTTTTTATCCACATCTTTTAGCCGTTGTTATTTTAGCCTGAACATTAAGTATGAGCATGTTAAGGCTAGCTTGTAAAATAATTAATATATTATCTCACTAAAACATTTATATATACAATAAAAATTTAATTTTAGCATATAAATTTATCCCTTGATATAAGAGAAAGTAACAATTTTACTTATTGTTGTTCACTATATAATATATAATTATTATTTTATTATATAATAAAAAAATTGTTAAATAGTGTAGTAGAATTGTTATAAAATTATATGAATTATTATTTTTTATAATATGGATTTAATATCTTTTTATGATTTGATAATATAAACAAATCTATACTTACCTTTGACTTTTTCAGCAAAGGTAAAAAAATCGGTTCTGATTTTTATCCTATAACAAATCTTTAAGGTCAAGCCTATAAGTACCAAAACAATCTGTAATTAATGACATTCTATTTCCAGCAAACATTAATTACCTTTGACTTTTCTGCCTACTATTTCTAGTAAATAGGATGCCTTTTTATATAAGTATAGATTCATTCATTAGTTTTTATGAATGTTTCTTCTTCTTATTTTAAGATTTTATAACTTTTTTGTTTGTATTTTATTTTTCATATATGATATATCAAATTAACTATCTTTTAACATTTTTCGATTTGACAACCATATTATATATATATAAAATACAAAACAGTAATATATATCCTTATAAATAACATTTAAATTTATTATCAAACTAAATTAAATTATATCAAATAACAACAACAACAACATACCCAGTATATTCCCAATAGGTTGGGGTCTGGGGGGTCAGTTGTACTCAGACCTTACCCTTGTAATTATACAAGGAGGCTGTTTCCGTAGCGACCCAAGGTGCATTGCGCCGTTTGATATATATTTTTTTTTTTTCTAGAAACTTCACTAATAGATGAAGCACTAGAATTTAATTGAGCCATTTTGATCTAGTCCATTATTTGCACTATGCCAGGAGAATTGTCAACAATGACTCTTCCAGCTCCATTTGCAATGGACAAAAATTATATCAAATAAAACTATAAATTATATTATAAAGTAATAGAAAGTGGTATATATTATTTTAAAAATAATATTTATTTCAATTCTAATTTGTATGTTGTCAATCTAATAAAAATAAATAAATTATTTATCTGAATTCTAAAATTACATATAAAGTTAAAAAACTGTGAAGTACGAGTGATACGACACTTGATGTATTACACATCTAATTAAGTAAAAAAATTAATCTATTTTGATGAGTATTAAGGCTATGTTTGGTAAACCAATAAGCTAGCTTATAGCTTATTTGATTAGCTTATAAGCTCCATGTATTTAAATAAGCTCCGTTTGGTAGGACGAGCTTATTTAAAAAGCTCGAGCTTATTTGATAAGCTTCTTTTGGTAGCTTTTCAAATAAGCTCGTTGAAATTTTTATTTCAGCTAGCTTATCAGCTAATTTTACTAAACACTTTTATCATATAAGCTAACTTTTCAGCTATAAGTCATAAGCTATAAGCTATAAGTTCGAAAATTACTAATAAGCTATCAGCTAGCTTATCAGCTATCAGCTAGTTTTACTAAACATATTCTATACTTATGCATATACACATCACTATATTATTTCTATTTATTTAAGATACATATTTTTGTACTTATGTAATAGTAAATAATATCGATATTTTTATATGATATAAGTAAAAAAATTCAACACGGGTTGACATTTTCATTTAATGTACGGGTGTTTAATTGTTATGATTAAAAAAATATAATTTAACAATTTAATTAAAACCCAAAGTAATGTTGTATATAAAATTAAATTATTTTAGTTTTTAAAAAGAATAAAAAATTTAATATTTTTTACAAAAACTTTCTAATTCAACACCCGTGTAATACACGGGTATTGTACTAGTGCATATGATAGACGAAAAGCCAGTCACAGTACAATTATAACCCATATTCTTATATTGGTCATTGTAAATATTTTCTTATAATATTGTTTATATTGTAATCAAATATTTTGTTTCACTTTTATATTTCATTTTATGTCCTTTTTCATTTGATGAATGACATTTGCATAAATATCATTTCACTTATATCAACATAGAGACATGAAAAATCCTATTCTAACAATTTCAGCCAATTAGATCAATTCATTTAAAATACCAATAGAAGAATGGATCAATTTCAACTTCCATCTCCAACTATAAAAAACTGAAAGTTGGATTATTATATATCTTATACCATGTATAAGATGTAATTATTAATTATTTATGTAAGTGTCTATACCTCAACTGCTCCAAGAAAAAAAAAACCTGGCAAGGATCAGCAGATAGAGTTATTGTTTGTTTGGACAGATTACAAAATTGGATTATTATAATTATTACTTATATAACACAAGAGGACATAACAACTACTCCATTAATATTATAATATAAGTACTCATATTTGCTGGGCCAATCATAATATAAGCATTGTTACTAAATCATTGACTAAAATAATTAAATAAATTAATTATATAACGTAGGTGACAAGGTGGCCCTAACGAGAGCCAATGGAAACCTCATAGTGCAATGCATGGGACGCCACGTCACCGAAAACACGGCGAACAAAACTCCCATGCATTTTTTACTGATTATTAATTTTATAAATTAATTAGTATTCATATATATATTGGGAAAAAAATTGTAAGTGAACATCCATAACATGACAAAAGGAAAAAACCCAATAAAGAAAGCACAATAGCTAATGGTCAATAGGTTCACATTCAAAGTTGAATTCCTTTCGATACATCATTTTTCTTTAAAAGAAAAAAAAGAAAAAAAAAAAAAGAAGCAATTTTGTAAAATCTACCCAATAATATGCCAACAAAAAAATTATTTTAATACGTGAGTTAGTGGACATGTTTTTGTTATGTTTTATAATTTAACAGTGGATTTTTTTGCATTTTTTTTACACTTTTAGACACATCGATTTTTAGTAGTTATGTATTGAGTCATTTCTACAATTGATAAAGTAGAAAAGAAATACACGTTGTTGAAAAACAATATTAAGTACGAATTATCCTCAAAATAATGTATTGAAGGCGTATATAGATACCTCAAATCATACAAGAAATAGACAATAAATAAAATATTTAAAGTAAGAAAATTTTAAAACTAAAAAAGAGCTAAAGTTGAGTTGCAAATGATAAAATTTGACTCAGAATCACTTAGTCCATCTCCGTTCCGTATACATTGTTATAACTCGTATTCCACGTGTTTCAAATGAATTGGGAAAATTATAATATGAAATAAATATATTAGTATTATAATTAGTGTCAAACATCAATGCCATTTCTCAATTAAGCCTGTAAATATTATTGAATGCGAGTTGACTAGGCCCGCACTATCATGCAGTCCCCCTACATTTATTAGTCCAAAACTATACTGCACAATCATAATTTGATACTTCCTTCTATAAATGTCGTTTTGAAAATATCGTTTTGAGAAGTTATACAGTAATTAAGAATCATTTTTTTACCAATAATAACTCTCATTAATGAGGATATAGATGAATGTTTTGAGAAAAAATGAAGAGTGAATATGAAAAGACGTAGTGTATTTATTAGATAGATGAGGGTAATAATGGAAAAATATGTATAAAATATCCAAAACGACATTTATTTAGTAAATTGTTGACAAAGCTAAAATGACATTTAAAAAAAATAGAAGGGAGTACTATTTTTTCATTAATTGATCAATATTGACAGTAAATACTAGCTAATTGATTATTCTTTTTCCTGATTGATGAAATGATGATATTATAGCCACAAATATTCCATGCATTCACAAGTTTTTCACATACCCTTAAATGTTATTTTTTTTTTTTTCCAATTTTAGAGTGACTGTACTAATGGCCTAAAGGGAAAACATTATTCAAATTTCAAAACATTAAAAGAACGAATAAAGAAGAAAAATGTATATACAAACAGGACAAACTATTTTTTTAGCGATTTTTGTAATTTTGTCTATATGAACATAAAATTGCATCACACAACACAGCTGTACAAGGATAACGATGTCAACTTGCAATTTTTTGGGTGATAATAAATGGATATAGAAATTAACACATGACAATAAATGGTTAATGTATTATAACAATTGAGTGTGATGTCTCAAATACCCTCAAAATAACGTCCTAGAAGTTTATATAAAGGCTTTAAACCCCAAACAAAATAAAAAATAAATAAAAAGTAAAATATTGATATTGATGAAAATCATAAAGTGACAAAAATGGATTTAATCTGAATCCTTATTCCAAATATAAAAACATATTATAATAATGATTCGGAGCCAAAACGAAAAAATCACGTCTATTTTGATTTTTGCTGATGAACACCCTTCAAACTGTCCTCAACAGTCCAAACTCTTTCTATATCTATACATATGAATATGATCACATGAAATTATAACTTTTTAGTGGAGAAATCATTCATGTTTTCAAATGATATAGAATTAGTATGCTTGTTATTAATACTATTAATGTACGTACATCTTTTTTCTAATTAATAATATTTTGCATATGATCATAATAATCTTTTGCTACTAGTATTATTATATATCCATTTCATTAATTAATGAATATTAATAAAAGCTAGCCAAATCATAATAATCTTTTGCTATTATTAGAACAGAAATTCTATTGAATCATTGATGACTCCGTCATGGAGCCAAATCATTANTATATATATATATATATATATATATATATATATATACATATATATATATGTATATAATAAAAATAACCATTTACTAAAAACAATAGCAAAAAAATCTAGGTTCATTAAATGCATACCTTATTTGGAAACTTTTAAAAATATATGTATTAATTGCTTCCATATACACAATTTCAAATCAGATCAAATGAGACATGATAAAAAAGATTCTTTCCTTTAATAATTTTATGCAATAATTTCATTGATATCCATATTGATTATTTTATTGTCAAGATAAACATGAAAACATATTTTAAATTATAAGCATATTATTTTTTTCATAAATATTGACTTTTCATCCTAAAATATTTATGGAAAATGGTAACATGTTAAGTAATTTTTTTTTCTTGATCTTTATTTCATTGTATATTTATAAAAAGAAAAATAAATTATTCCTTAAATTAATATAATCTATCATTTAGGAGATAATTACTAGATATAGTAACTAATTTTACTAATGACCAGATAATGAAATTGAAATATATTAACCGTTCTTTGAAATTTCAACAAGTGATTTATTTGTATATTATTATTAACCATGATTATTTTTTTATTATTTTTTTTTTATTTCGATTTCTCTCCATAGTGAAATTCTTTTAAAATATATTGCATAGTATGCTGAATAAACTATAAAGTCTTATGATCAGTGACGGATCTAGGATTTTTACTCAGGGGGGTCCAATTTTAAATACAAAATAACGAGATTGTAGTTTAAGTTAAAACACTCATTTCATATAAAAATGTGTTTACTTATAAACATAAATATCGATATATGTAATACCAAGTTTTAAAAAATTTAGAATCTATATCACCATCAAAATTTTAAAAAAATAAACAAAAATAATAGATTTCATGTATTTATAATTTAATTTCAACATCTATAATTTATAAAAAATTAAGTTTTTTAATTTAAAATTTGATTTAAATTTAATATTTACAGCACATTGAATTGCATTTTTGTTGATTAGAGCTTATCAAACGACCACTTTTTTAACAAAAAATAAATAAATAAAATTAAAAATATGTGATTACACAAAAAATACTAACAATCCAACTAAATACTCAGTTTTATAAATCACTAAATCGATTTACAATTAAGAGGCCGAAAGAGTAAATCATTATAAACATGTTTAAAAAGTTATCTAATAATGTAAAATATAAGGATCGTTAGTATATTTTTCAATAAATAGCATAGAAACTAAGTTTTAATTATTTATGTTAATTTAAATGAAAATATCATAAAAACAAAGTTTTAATTATTTATATATATATATATATATATATAATGATATTTAAAAAATGAGGGGGTCCATGGCCCCCCCTGGACCCCATGTGGATCCGTCTTTGCTTATGATGCAAATTAGAAAAATCAAATTGATGTTTAATTATTATAAAGAATTAAATTCTAAAAAAATATTTGTGCATATTATGTAAAATATTTGTACACAATTTTTTATTTTAAATTTATTTAGATAACTTAAATTAATTAAATTAATAAATAATATTAACGTACATTAAATATTTCATTACATAAAATAAAAAGAAGAAAAAGACTATATCTATAACTTTTATAAATAATAATAATAATGACATTATATTACAACAAGTTTTATAATAAAATAATAACTGAGTATTATACGAAGAACAAGAATAAATAAATTGTTATTTTTATTATATCAAAAAATAAATATATATACTAAAATTAAATTTATATTACTATAAACGTGTTAACAGGATGATAAATTAATTAATTTACGGGCTAGAGCTAAGCTCAAGTTTAACGTCCCGACAAAAAAATGACACTAATGAAAAGAGGTGAAAAATAGATGATCCAACTTTATTATTTTTTATGCCTTAACGAACAAGTCCTATAGAAATGACTCATTTAATATCTCTGTTCCGTGCATCGCATGATCTACTTAACGGACAAACTCTATGAAAATGACTCATTTATATTTTTGTCCCGTGCATCGCACGACTACGTACTCGTATGATTAGAGAAGTCTGTGTGATTAATTGTTTAATCCACAACTTGGTGGAAGGATTAGACAGGTTGTCCAAGGAAGGTGCCAAATGGATGGGTTTATGCCCTACAAAAAACTTGATTTTAGAAGAAAAATAAATAAATTAAAATCCACAGAAAAAAAAAGAAAAAAAAAAAAGAAAAAACCAACTTTAATAAATTTTGATTTGTATAATTTGTATGGTTGTGAGGTTATTAGATTCCTTTTCGAAGCTACCCTTTCATTTGAGCATCTAAAATCTCCTCACCTTTAACTCAGATTCTTTGTCTTCACAAATCTGTATATAATCATTGAGCTAAATTATTGCCCTCATGCTTTAAAATTAGAGTATCAACAACTTTGTTTTTCTATATAACTTAATTAATACTGATTATTTTATTTGTATGTGACACTCAAATGATTTTATTCAAACTCACATGAAAAATTGAAAATCTCATGAAGAGTGAGTACATATTTGGTGTAAATGTGTGATAAATTCTTATAATCATATGATGTGTTCAACAAGGGTCTAAGCCATCATTAATTGTAAGAGGACATTGATTTGAAATTGCCAGCTCAAACTTTAAAGCTAATGTTTCTAACAAAAACACAACATGAAAGTTTGACCTAACAATGCAAATTTAATTGATTAATAAGACTAAACGATATGTTGGAGGAATTTTTTTAAAATTTATTATAATAACATATATTTTTTATTTATTAATTGGTATTGAAAAACCTACACGAATAAAAAAAAATAGCATGAATAAATACTGCAACATAATAGGCATTTAATATACAATAGAATGACAAAAATCCGGAAAATTATAAATAACCAAGCAGCTGGCTACTTTGTCAGTAGACCTTAATTTAATTTCAATTAATGGCCATAAAAAGAATCAATACTCATTAATGGCTCTTCAAGATTAGGGACTGGAGAAATATGGGCCCTAATTAGTGCTGAAAGCGAGTCGAGACTCGAGACAAATCAAGCAATGGTTTTATCGTGTTGGGCTCGATTATTCATACAACTGCTCGAGCTCGATGAATTGAACATTTTAAAGCTCGGAAGTCGCCTAAAAAAAAGAAAAGAAAAGAAAGCTCGGAATCTGTTTGAGATTGACTCGAATTTTGCGTAGTTCAATTCGAAATTGCATCTAAGAAATGTTATTTGGAAGTATTTGGATAATTTTACGTATATTCGAACAACTCGATAAGCACTTGAGTGTACGTAGGTGTGAGCAACAGTGCGGTTCGATGAAAAACTGCACCGAACCCAAAAAACTGAAAAATCGAACCGAGCAAAAACACTAACCGAACCAAAGCTGAATCAAAAATATTTACACTAAAATAATCAAATCGAATTGCACCAAAATGCACGATTCAACCCGAGTTTTGGTTTTTTGGTTTTTCACGGTTTTTATATACGTTTTATTCAATTTGGTGTGGTTCGGTGCAAAATAATCGCACTGAACATAACAAAATCGAAAAGTGGACTTATGAAAAACTATAACCACACTGCACCGCACCGTGATATAGAAAAATTCCAAACTGAACAACACCGAATTGCACAGTTTGACGTGTTTTTCAATTTCAACTCGATTTTGCTTACTCTTACTCGAGTGAACAAATTATAGGCTGAAACTCAAATTCAAAGTGCTCAAACTCGAGTCAAATGTTGACTTGAGCGATCGCGAGTCGGTCAATTTGTTTATTGGTGATCATTAAAATTAATCACCCTATTTAGAGGATACTACCAATTAAGTACTAACAAAAACCAAAAATAGTAACAAAGCAGCTGTGCCTAATAAATTATGATTTTATAGTGTCACATCTCCAGGATCTTATTACTGAAATATAGGTTTCGTTTTAACATAAAAATTAATGCTTAAACTTTATTTTCGAAACTTGATTTTTGCGAGAAAATTTGTTATACGCATTGCAAATAGGTGATGTGTNAAAGACAACAATATAGATACAAGTAATCTGTAGCTTTCAAGGAACCCCTAATTTCCTGCTCGAAATAATTTTCTGCCACAATATTTTAGGTAAATTCTCAAGAAATTCACTTTTCATAACTTTCGGTCATGAGTCACAATCAATTCTAAATTCACTATTTAAATAATCAATTTTGTTATATAGGACTAACCACTATGCAAACATACTCTTTTTGTGAATATATATACTTTTCTTGAAAAATTGTAATATATTGAAAAATAAAATACACGTACAACGTTTAATAATATTAGTCTGCATTTGTGTTTATATATTGACTCGTCTAACTATTCTGTCTCGTAAAAAAAAATTGTGAATAAGAAAATATTACATCATTTATCATATTATCATACTTCCATCATTTATATTTTATGCAATAACTCTCAAATTCA
Source organism: Striga asiatica (assembly GCA_008636005.1). Taxonomy (NCBI): domain Eukaryota; kingdom Viridiplantae; phylum Streptophyta; class Magnoliopsida; order Lamiales; family Orobanchaceae; genus Striga; species Striga asiatica. Next base: position 3,288,664 of record BKCP01000001.1, read on the forward strand.
AAATTCCATCTCTTCGTTTCAAACTTATAATGATTCAAAATTCATGCCAAGAAATAGAAACTGATTTTTGGGTTGACAGAGAAGATGGGCTTCCTACACATTATGGGCCATAAATAGAAACTGGTTTTGGGTTGACAGATAAGATGGACTTCTATTTACCGCCCTCCTTATTACTACGTATTGTCTATATTTGAATAATTTTGCCTCTGNAATTATAATTGATTATCTTATTAAATTTTATTATTATTATGTTAGCACTTAAAAATTATTATATTATATAACATTATTTTAATTATCTGTAACAAAATACTAATTATCTGTAAAAAAAATATATATAGCATTTATAATTATTGTCTACTAACAAAAATATACATTAAATAATGTAACGATTTATAGTTATATTTTAAAATAATACCTTTTTTTAAATAAAAATTTATTTCTAATACTAATTAAATTTCAAATAATGTAACAAATAATTTTACAAGATAATCAATTCTAATTTATAACATAATAATTTTTAAGTTCTAACATAATAATAATAATTTTTATAAGATAATCAGTTATAATTTATAACGTAATAATTTCTAAGTTCCAACATAATAATAATAGATTCTAATTTATAACATAATAATTTGTAAATTCTAACATGACTTCTAAAATAAATAAAAAAAATTGATTTGTAAAAAAAAAAATCTAGTCGGCCGGCGTTACCGGCCGATCGGACTTTTTTTAGTGTTTTGAATAACTATTAAGGGCAAAACGGTCAGAGAGGGACAATAAGTAATAAAAGAGGGGCAATATTTAGTGGTGATTATTTATGGATTAAATTAGTTTTTATTTGGTTTATTTTTTAACTATAGTTTTTGAAAAAATGTGGTATAGTTAGTTGTTAGTGGATATATTAAAATAATATTTAAATATTTAAAGTTGATTTGATGTAAAGTAGGAGAAAAATGATTGAGAGTGATGGTTTGTTAAAATTATGTGAGTGGATGAATAGTGAATTAAAATTGACATGATGTATAAGAATGATTGGTTGATGTTATTTAATTGTATTGATAATATTGGAGATAGTGAAATTGGGTTAAATTTAAGTTAAATTTGAGTTTTGATTATGTTTTTTTTTTTTTAACTGTAGAAACTATATTCAATCACTTTTTAGTAATTCACGACCTTTTTCGTTTGACATTAGATTAGATGGGCTTCCTTGGCGTTATGGGCCTAAAATAGAAACCCACTATGAAATGGAGGACCTAAGGAGTATATATTGTTCAAGAATAAACAAGTGCTACTATGGAGTTTAGACTAATTAATTATTACAGACATAATGTTTTCGATATTGTGTTTTTCATGTAGCTTATGGTTTAAAAATGGTTACAACTTACAAAAAACAATCTTCGAGAGTTGACCCAATTAAACCATTCATATTCTTATACAATTTATTCTATTTAATTTTTTTGTAATTTCTTGTCAAATAGCCACCCTTTTTTAACGTCAGTTGCAAAAATATCTTGGGCCATTGTTGATTTTTATATACAGCTCGGTGTTCATTCCCAATTCAGTTTTGTTGAATGAATCTAATTTCTCAATTTTTGTAATTTCAAAAGACAATTGGACTACTTGGTACTAATTTAAGCCGTGTCAAATCCCTTCTCTAGAGAGAAATATAGTATTATTATTACAAGAGAGAAATATATTAAATATTCCGACACGAACATATCTTTTATTTATATTATTATTTTTAAAATGTAATAATTTTGTATAAATAAATATAACTACCTATTTTTCCTCATTTTTCTTCTCTCCTTTTGGAACCCATATTTGACCAAAACCCATGAACAAGCCACACCATTAGCACAACAAGCAGAAAACATAACATTATTCTTTCCGGAAAAAAAGAAAAAAATCATGGGCGGCGCGTGGCTCATTTTATTGACTTCCTTTTTACTCTCCACCGCCGTCAAGGCTTCCCAATGTCCCACCGAAGGCAAGTCTTTTGCTTATCCATTTATCTGTACCTATTTTTGTTGGATGTTTCATTTTCTGTATGTAGTACTTTCACTATCTGCTGTGCATTTTATCGAACAGCTGGTGTGCCTGAATTTAAGTCAGGTTTGTGACCTGTTTCTCATGATTTATTTATTTATTTATTTCAATTTGTGCTTGGGCAGATGTACCTATCGTACGAAATATCAGTGAGCTCGAACAGGACAGCTATGGTATTCCTGGGTTATCACATATTACTCTTCAAGGCTCAGTCATGCACGGTTTGCAGGAGGTAATAAAAAATTAAAAATACTTAATTTATTATCTTCAATTTTGTTCTTTTCCTCAGACTGTGTAGTTTCTTGTTTAATGATACTGTCTTGTCTGGAAAATCAGAATTTCTGATAATACCTTGTTTATGAAATAGTACAAATTTGTTTTATATTTTGGTTACAAAACCCATATTTTTTTTGATATAATAATAACAATACTAACAAATGAAAGTGAGAGGACTAACAATGTGATCCTTCTGCATTTGCCACACTAAAATTCATGGTCCAAATGACAATTTTTTGTTCATTTATTTATCTTGAATCTATTAAAGCTCGAGATAGTTACATGAACTACATTGTGGTTTGGCCTAATTCCCCAGACGAAAAAAGAAAAATCACTCAAATTTTGTAAGCTATTCTATTCAACTCCGATAATCTTGGCCTGAGGCGCTATTTTGTTTAGAATATAAACTAATATCAATGGTTATTTGTAATCGAGGTAACTAGCTTCGGGCCCTCTGAAATTAGAGTAAAGCACGACGAATAATTTTCTAATTAACAATTAATTGTCTATTATTCCACCTCTTAATAATGATAATGCATACTAATTACTTTTACTACTATTGTCGATGAACAGATCGAGACGTGGCTTGAGACAGTTGCTCCAGGAGCCGGGACTCCAATTCACCGGCACTCGTGTGAGGAAATCTTTGTTGTTCTAAAGGGCAGTGGAACTCTGTATCTTGCTCCTAATTCGTCCCATCAGAAATATCCGGGCAGTCCCCAAGCTTTTCATATTTATGCAAATAGCACATTTCATGTTCCGGTCAATGATGTTCACCAGGTATGTATGTTGCTAGTGCTAGGTACCCTTTTTCTTTTTATTTTGTTTTCCTTTTTCTTGTTTTATTCGTGGTCCATGTCAAATGCAAAAGGTTGTGTCAGTTCAGAAGCTCTTCAAACAAAGTACCTATATTTTGAAATGTTAATCGATCTACAGACAATGAGTCTCGATCGACCTTGGCAGTTTTTTTTTTTTTTTGTTTAATTTATTGAACATGCAATTTTCTATTTTGCCACAGATATGGAACACGAACGATAAAGAAGATTTGCAGTTTCTAGTTGTGATATCTAGGCCACCGATGAAAGTGTAAGATTTTCCTTTCAAGCTCTGTTCATGAGAAAATCGGCATTCATATCGATAAGTATATTATGAAATAGTGTGTGTGATTTTGTCATGATTTTGTTCTTGAATCAGGTTCCTATATGATGATTGGTCGATGCCACATACAGCTGCTAAACTGAAATTCCCCTTCGTTTGGGACGAAAAGTGCTATCAAACACCACCAGCTAAAGACGAGCTTTGACCTTTAAAGATTGAATTCTGTTGCGAGGCTCTGTGATCGATATCCAATGGGGTTTCTGTTCTCTTGTCGAAAACTTTGAACTAATCTTCGTTTCGTTCGAATAAAAACACTCCTTATTCTCCTTCAACCTGTGTTCCTTTTCGATTTAGCTCATTGCATGTCCACGTGCAAGTTGTATGAGTGTAATTTGTGTGTAATATTTGTGAAACCTCACTCGATTATGTTGAATGAAAGTATTGTATCAGAGTGTAATTATGTGTGCGCATTATTTGTGATATTTCAAATTCGTGTAACCTCCTAGGTACAGAAAAATAAAAATATTTCTATTTTTTTTTTTTTTTTTGG
>BKCP01000001.1:3294586-3318959 GCA_008636005.1 Striga asiatica
AAAAAAAAAAATTATAAACGATAAAATACAATAATTATGACATAATTAAAATTAGTAAATTTTATATCTATAAAATCATATACACTAAATTCTTTTCAAATTAAGTGTTAATTTATTTATTTGCCACAATTTTTTCACTTTCCCATCACTTATTTAGAAATTGAAATAATATATTGTAAAGAAGTATGGGTAAGGGAAAAAGGAGTGAAGTATTTTCGTGAGTATTCTTTATTGATAATATTTATATATGTTAAATTTTCATGTTATTTAATTCAAAACAGGAACTTTAAAATGACAACTATTTTATAACGGGTGAAATACACATATAAATTATATATCATAAAAAAGATAAAATTAATATTAATATTCAAAATGATTTTTATACAAAATGACATTTCTTCAATGCTTTAATTTTGTACGAGTTATTATTATTTCTCCCTGCATCATAGGGTTACGTACATTATAATAAGTTATGTGTAAATGAAGAGACAAAAGTATTTTTATGAGTGTTATAGTATCATATTATTATTAATGATTGAATATGTAAAATTTCATATTTTTAATTCTAAACATGAACACTAAAATTACAACTATTTTATAATGAGTGAAATACATATATAAATAATATAATCAACTATTATACATTATAAAATAAAATAAAAGATATAAATTAGTATTGATAACCAAAACTATTTTAATGCTAATCATTATTTTATTTTAATTTATTCGATGTATCATTATTATTTTGTGTATCACACTAGTATTATTATATATGAATCATTGTTGAAATAAGTTGCAAGACATCAAGGTTCAATTGAACGATGTAATTATTAAGGGGGTGATTGTATACGGATTGTACAGAAAAAAAATCAATCAAAACTCAAATTTAACTCAACCCCACTATCCTCAATATTATCAATATAATTAAATAATATCAACCAATCATTCTTATAGATCACATCAATTTTAATTCATTATTCATCCACTCACATAATTTTAATTAACCATCACTTTCAATCATTTTCTTCTACTTTATATCAAATCAACTTTAATTATTTTATTTAAATATTATTTTAATATATCCACTAACAACTAACCATACCACTTTTTTTCAAAATTAACTATAGTTAAAAAATAAACCAAATAAAAACTAGTTGAAACCATAAACAATCACCCTCTTAGTTTTTGTTTGATTCAACCGATTTGATAGGTCTTGACAAGTCTACCGGCAATCGATTTTGATTAATACAAGCTATCGACCTGGATCGATCAGGGTACATTTGAGACGATCGAGTCCGGTCCAGATCAATTTGATTCTAAATTAGTCCGGTCCAGAAATGCATACACAAATATCTTTATAAACTTTGTTAGATTACATGTCTTGAAAGCACACAGAACATCTAATACAGATTTTGTATTCATAAAAGGCCAAAACCGAAAAGGAACTCGGATTTCGAACCACAATGATAAAAAAACATCGTCATATCATAATCAACAACGAGCTGATGAAAAAAGATAACCGCACTACGTTTCAGCATCCCGACTATCGTTTCTGATCATAGCCTTCTTCCTGCTCTTGATATATTCATCCGACCTCTCGTTTATATTCGAAGGCCCGCTCAAGAGTGGCCTAATCGGGCCAAAATTATTCCGGACCTCCTTTTTCACTTGACTTCCTTTCAAAGCAAAATTATTCTGATCAATTTTGCTTCCAAAATGATTGATCTTTCTATTGTTCTCATCATCATGCCTATTGGTATCTATGGGCCTTTCTGGCCCACGTGTGTGCCTGAACTCGACAATAATCTCCGAGCCCATGTGGCCGATGGGCTTACTCTTCGGCCCGGCCCAACCCTTTTCGTTTCTTGATTCACCTTCTTCTATGGGGACTTTAACCGGGCCACGGTTCATGGTGCTTACAATGAAACTGATGAGCCTTTGGCAAATGGTGTAAGAGTTAGAGTTTCTGTCCATTTTTTTAAGTTAAAAAAAAGCAGGGAAAAGAAAGAGAAATGTTTTTTTTTTTCCTAGATTTGATTGGTGTTGAAACATATGATTGTCAGATCAAGTTTATCAACAAGAAACAAATGTACTTGTCAAGATGATTCCCTGCATTTTGGTTGCCAGCAAAAAAGCAGAATGGAAAAAAAAAAATTAAAAAAAAATAAAAAAATCAGGAGTTTTCAGAACTCTAGTAAATTTTCCCATGCTTGTACAAGATTGATGCTTTTAGTTAGTCAAAAGCATGACAGCTAAAGAAGAATCTATATCCATGACCTATTATTTTCATACCAAAAAATTTGTAAAAAGATGCACCTAATTTCTTGAAGTATGCATAACTTCATTCTCAAACAGGAGCAACACTAATATAGCATCTTTAATTTAAGGCCATATGTAAGTGTAGATGAAGATTTATGCTCACCTTTTTTATTGGAATCAGGGAAAAACAAGCCACCCAATTATGTGAAACTATGTACAGAACAATGTGTATTAGCATCATCTAATGGTTAAACAATCAGCTATATTTATTCAAAGTAGATACATATTTTCAAATTGAAATGTCATATTTTAAATAATAATATAAATTTGTGACATTTCATAGCTAAGTATACATTTTGTAGCTAAATTGATAAACAATTGGGTTATTCCATGGTGAATTAACTTCGTTTTACAAAATTGGTGTTTTAACTATAGAAAAACCCAAATATAAATTTATGACATTTCATAACCAAGTTATGTTTCGAAAATGTACAGGCCCAGTTAAGTTACTACTCAATGCCCAATTGAAATTCACGCACATGCACGGGCCGCTTCCCAAACTATGAATGAGGGTAATGGGTAAGTAAACGAATAAGCCCAATAAGTTATTGCTTATAGCCCAAATTTAAAGTCAACCAAGCCCATTTCATACTGGCCGCCACCACCAGTATCACTACCAACCGTGTCTGCAAAGTGCAAACCAATCTGCAGAGATATCATTTCAATCACGAAGCCCTAATCCCAAATTCATTATCCCCCTGATTCACGCCATGAATTTCTTCAAATCAATCCTAACAGACGATCCGGATCCTCCCAAATCGGTTAATCCTCACGAATCTGACCCGGGTTCCCCTCTCAAATCGACCGGCGACGGTCGGGGATCGGACGACGCGGCCGGCGGGTGGGGTTTCGGCGGCTTGCTCAAGACCCTCGCGATCGATTCGGTGATCGAGACGTACCGCCGGGATCTGAAGGAATTCGGGTCGGGCCTCAAGAAGGAGAGCGAGATACTGCGCGAGTCGGCAAGCCGAGCCGTGAAGGATCTCCCGGCCTCGCTCGAAGCCAGTGCTTCGGTGCCTCAAGGCGCTCTGGAAGCCCTGAAGTTGAAGGCCGAGATCGTTGCAAAGGAATCACTGGGTCCCACGTCCGACGGTGAATCCGAGACGCCGGGGACCAATCTGAGCTTGAGCTCGGCTCGGTACAGCTGGTTCGAGGCTCAGCTGGGTGCGATCCAGAGTGATCCGGCTACTTTCTGTGAGGATCCAGAGGATGTGGAAGAGTATGTGAAGTGGAGATCAGGATTTGATTTGGAGAAGAATAAGGATGAAATCGATGGTTTGGTCGCGGAAAACGGGAATCTTGAGGGCGTTTATAAGAAGTTTGTGCCCAGTGCTGTTGATCTGGAGACTTTCTGGTGTAGGTACTTTTACCGAGTGGATAAGATCAAGCAGCAGGAGAGCGTGAGAGCCAATCTAGTGAAGCGGGCTATTACTGTTGAGGATGAGGAGGAATTGTCTTGGGATTTTGATGATGATGATGATGAGGATGTTGCTGTTAACTGCAATGCGGGTGGTGTGAATGTGGGAAAAGGAGATGATGTCATTACAGATAATAAATTGAGTACCGGTGAAAAGCAAGAGGCTTTGAACGTTGAGTCACGAGAGGTTAAGGAAGGAAATGAAGTTGAGTCGAATGGAAATGGTAATGCAAAGGTTGCTTTGGATCAGAAAGAAGTTGAGTCCGAAGTGAAAAGGGATGAGAAAGTGGAATCTGGACAAAATTTGAAGGATAATAGTGACGAGAAGGTGATTGTGGATGAGAAGGTAAATTCTTATGAGAAAAATGGTTCTTCTGTTGTGTCGGGTGATCAGCCTAAAGTGGTGAAGGAGGAAGAGGAGGAAGATTTAGGGTGGGATGAAATTGAGGACATTGGAAGTGATGACGAGAAAAAAGTCTCGTCAACTGCTCAAAGTAGCAGCCTGGACAGAACCGAAATGAGGAAACGGTTGAGTGCTGGGGAAGATGATGAGGATTTGAGTTGGGATATTGAGGATGACGATGAGCCTGTGAAAAAGCCGTGAGGTTGCATGAATCAAGAAGTCTAGATTGCCTCGGTAAATTTGATAAACTGTCAAAGTTGAATAAGGGAACTGGAGAATTGCTGATCAGATCAAGGTGCTCTGCACCAAGTAAATATGAGCATCATATATTTATCAAAAAGTGGTAAATGTATTTCATTCCTTTTCTGTTGTTTTTCATTTTTCGTTCACTTTGTTTCTGTTTTCGAGTTTCTTGTGTACCTATGGGCTACTTATTATCTGCTTACAAGTGTAACCTTTCAGTTTGTTAAATGCATTTGTACCTTTGATCAATCTGCATCATTCTTTTGTGGTCACTCTGTACAAGCACATTTACATTATTCATTTTCTAAATTGCTCTCCGAAAAGAAACCTGTGTTCAGGGGCCTTTTTTGCCTTACAACCTGGATCAAGACATGCCTTCCCATGACAGGAACAAACAAACATTAGAACCTTAAGCACGACCCATAATTCCTCAAGAAAAAGAAAGAAAAAAACCAAATTCAGATACAATTTTAAATTTCCATGCTTAAACATCAGGACCAAAACCCATAACAAACCCTCTTAACTTAACCCCAACTGTTTATGAAAGCCTACACACTCACCCGAAANAGGTATAACCACCACCAATTCCTACCTAACTCAAACAACAAACCACACAAAAAGAAAAAAAGCCCTGATGCAGAGATTAATCACAAAACCATTCCATAGACCCCCTCTTTTTTCAAGAACTACCAACCCCCGAATCAGATCCTGCCTCGTTTTTTCCCGAGCCGACAGGCGAAGGCAGTGCCAGAAAACGACCCCTCTGCGCGCGTGGCGGCAGCTGCTTCGTGTGCTTTCTCGACCCAACGGCCCACGGCAGGAAAACTCCCGTCCCACCTTGTGGGCCCCTTCTTGGGCTCATGACCAATGGGCGAACGGGCCCCAGCATCACAACCGGAGACCTCAGGAGACTCCACTTGGGCACCATACTCATGGGCTCGTAGTTATTTGGGCCCGTGTATGGTGCGGGTACACCCGGTTGCCATAAGGTCATTGCTTTGGAAAGAGGCGAGTGGTTTTTTCCAGACGACTCGGTTCGGACCCGAAAGAAGGTGATGCTCGTTCTCTTGTTTAGCGACGAGCACATGACGTGCCTTGCAATGTCTGAACTGTTGCCCCTCATGACAAGAAGGGACCTGAGAAATTTTTATTTTTATTTTTTTATGTATAACTAAATTTGAAGTGAAGTTTATTATTGATTTGACACTTAAATGGATGGCACTTATTAGTTACTAGTTATTACCCTTTGTCCAGGGAAAGATTGAGAGATCCTCTGTAGTTGCCTTCACCATGGCTCACGAGCGTTCGGCCGAAAGCCATGGTTGATTCGTGGAGGAGGAGAGTGGAGAGAGGATTCTCCAGGTGAGGTGGTTTTAGGAAGGGCTGAGAATATTCTCCCTACATTATCTCGGAAAAANAAAAGATTTTGGTTCAGACAGCTTATCTATCTAACATAACAGTAGAAAGGAATAGCTTGAATTACTTTTATCAAGTCTAATATACAAACCTCGTCGAAAAAGCTAATGATGCAGCTGTTTGGTCTCGTATTTTCAGGTATTAAACGCCACTGGATCAAGTGTTCCATTACACTTTGGAGAAGAGCTGGGATCGGCTCTATATAGCCTGTGCCATACGGGTAAGAAAAAACATTTTCAGAAAAACCCATGATGTCAGCTAAAAAAGCAAAGAGAGCTTATAACCATGCCATACTTTTCTGGGCTGTGTTTGATTCATCTTCTTTAATCTTTCCGAAAATTGGTACCCCGAGCTGAATCAACTCTCTCTTGTTCCCTTTTGTCTGCTGATTGTACAAAATGAAAGTCTCCCCTGAAACCAAAGTAGAAAGATTACCACTATAGGGATATTACAGAAGATAGAGCTGCATAGCAAATAATGTATAAACTATAAATTAAATGTCAGTCAGTATATTCATATTAAACATTTTTTGTTTTTTCGTTGGTGAAAATGCAGTTAATATGGCAGATGCCCTCCTGTGCAATTCATGAAAGGTAGAGATCTTAATGAAAGAAAAATGAATTTGCCCAAACCTGCTCAAGCAAAACCTATAGAAGATGCCCTGTACAATCTCAATACTTCTGGCCGAAAACGAAACACAACTAGTTTTTTTTCTAAAACTATAAAAGCATCACTGAATCATTTTTCACAGGGGGGAGCCACCTGAGAGTTCACCATTCTGACCAGCCGCTCGGAGTTCATTCACAAAGTCGTTCAGTTTCGACAGCTCGACATCAGTGAACATGTCCTCATATAACTTAAGACCTCTAACGACATTCACCTGCATTTTGGCAAACCACACATCAGGTAATAAAATTATATCTTCTCTCTCTCTCTCTCTCTCTCTCTCTCTCACACACACGTGTATTATTAAAATGTTGTGTCGAGAAATAATAGGGACTTGCCATGTTTCCTTTCACTGGCTCCTTTGCCACGAAACCTTTTATCATCTTGATTTGGGCACGACGAGCCTCACAGAAATCATGATTGGAGCATATATCAATGTTTTCGGGTAAATGCTGCACTTCTTGGGACCCTGAGTTGATGAAAATACAGAAATAGGAATAAAAATCAATTTTTCTGCAATTTCAAATTTTAAATTTTCAGTTCCAACAATATGCTAGTAATGCTCTTCATCATCTAGATGAGTTAATATGAATTCAGCAAATTGGGTTTACATAATTGAAGGATATACAATTTAAAAATCCAATCTTTATACATTATCCCTCATAAAAGTAAGTAAAAAATCCAATCTTTATACATTTATCCCTCATAAAAGTAAGTAAACTAAAGACAACATATATGGCTCTTCTTAGCAGTAAATTCAAATGAATAGGTGTTCAGTGTTTATTAAAGGACCATTTATTTCACTGGCAGATAACCTCGGATTTTGTACTTGTCACAGCAGAGAAAGTTTGCCTACTTCTTTATTACATCCATATACATAAATAAAATTCTATGTGTTCTTAATTCAAAAGCTTATCGCTGAACAGAAAAAGTTTGGTAATCAGCTGGATTTTGCAAGTTACAGTCCGACAAAACAAAGTTGAACCAAAAAAATTGTATCTATCATTTCCCTTTCACTAGCAGTGGAGAAAAATCCTCTGCATTTTTTTTTTCTTTTTTTTTTTCTAGCTAACAATAGGACAATATACAGTGGCACCAATTTGNGTTTATTAATTTATTTATTCTTTTTTTTTCCCATCATTTTCCCGCACACACCCCCCTTCTATGATGCAACAAATAATATTTTCCTGCTAAAAATAGCAACTTTACACTATAATCCCTCTTTTTATCTTTGACCGTCATTAATTAGGTAGCTGTGAAATTCAAGAAAGGACCAAAGAACAGATGATAAGAAAAATCCATGTTGGCGATTTGAAAATAGAATCTAAGAAATGCTAAAAGAAGAGTCTTTGTTAAAAAGAAAATACTTCCAGAAGCTTTTTGTGAAAAAAGACAGGAAAAACACTCATAGATTTGAACCAAATAGGTTTAGAAATTTAAGGATGATTAGAGAGAACCAACCGAGTTGACTGAGTTAACTTGGAAAAAGAATCCAAAAAAAATGCTAAAAGAAGAGTCTTGGTAAAAAAAGAAAAAAAGAAATAAATACTTCCAGAAGCTTTTTAGTGAAAGAAAGAGGAAAACCACCAAAACATTTGAAATTGAACCAAAATAGGCACTTTAAGAAAAAAATTAAGAATGACTAGACAGAACCAACCGATTTTACTAAGTTAACTCAGTGAGGTCAACCAACCACCGAGTTTAGTAAAAGACCGTAACAAACAGGGAAGAGAACCAACATAGGGATTCGAATATGCCATAGAAGTGGGGCCAAAGCAGATGGAGAAGACAAAGGCAGGCAGACGAAGCCACGCGGCCCGATCAAAAATCGACGGCCGAGACCACGCGCCGCCCATATCAAGTCAATAACAAATTAAATTCATAAACAAGACTTTAATGGCACCTCACGCATCTCCAGGTGGACCTTCCCTTAATAATGCTCAAGTCTCTACTGTAGCCAACAACAAAAAAAAGATCACCAGAAGATTGTTTTAGCTAACTTTTCCCTTCTCGAATCTCTCAACAAGGCCATCAAATCCTCGGGAAAATATAAAATAGTACCAACNACATAACTATTGACATAAAGTACTAATTTTTTTATTGGGCTGATCTCTTGATAATCAAACTCGGCTCTTTGAATTAAGCAACAAATGTATGATCTCAAGCACGACTCATTAATAGCCAATTCGAATTCGAATTATATTAAAAGTTCATAAAATTATATAAAAACTCCTAATCAAGCTAATCAAATGATCTCGACTTGACTCGTTTATTCGAGATACAAGCCAAGCTGACAAGAGGCTTCAATTCGTTTAACAACTTTAATTGGTGGTATTGAATAATCAATTTCTTGTGGTACTGAAAATTTACATAGCTATCAGATAATCAAAATCTCCAAACAAACTCAACACTAAACTAAGCCCTGTTACTGAAATGAAGAATCTCTCTGTTCAGAAGTGAAAGAGTTCAATTTTGGGAATAAAAAAATGGTTGTTGCCTTGTTGGTGATTAGATCAACATGAACATAGTCTTCGATTCAAGCAAAAATCAATCAACTTTGAACAAACTTTTACCTGTGTCCGTAATATCTGACGTGAAATCCTCATCAGCCGCCTCGCCACCTCCGCTTTCATTGCTCTCCTCGTGGCTCTCCAGATTCGCCTCCTTGAGCTTCTCCTTGTCGCCAAACGCCACCGCCGCCGCCTCGTTCTCCTTCACCTCCGCCGCCTCAATTTCCTTCCCCTCGGCGACCTTCGTCAGCTCCTGCGCCACGTCGGCTATCGAGTAGTACTTCTGCATCTGGAGGATCGGGATCCAGTTCATCCGCCGCCTGTGGATGGCCGCGAACGCCGGCCCGTACGCCGCCGCCTCCCCGCCCTCCAGCCGCTTCAGGTGGCCGCAGAGCGCGTCGATGATGGCGTTCGCCGCCGCGAACTCGCCTCGGAACCACGCGATGATCGCGTCCTTCGCGTACGCCTCCGGCGCCGCCGCGACCATCCCGGGATGGGCCTGCTGCGGCTGCGGCACCACCGCCACCGCCGACGCCGCCGGAAACACCACCGGGTTCATGGGAACCCGATCTCCCTGCGCCACCACACCCGCCGCCGGCGGCATCCCGTACAAAATTTCAGGTGAAAACACAGAAAAATCCAATCTTTTTTCTTCCTCAGTATCAGGTATGACGCATGCTTGTCCGGCCGCCTGTGGGGATTGGATTTTTTTTTGTTGAATTTTGAATTTTTTTCACTGGAAAATGATTTCTGGTGAGGTTTTGCAGATCGAAGGAAAGAAAATAGGCAATGGTGAAAGCGAAGGGTTTGGGGTTTTAGGCGGATCTTATATGGTGGCGAGCGGAGCAAATGTCCGTACCTGTGGGGGCTACGTGCTGACCTGTAATTTTTCTTCTTTTTTCCTTAAAATGGGCTGGCATTATTACTAATATTTTCGAACCGAGCCGAGTTGAGTAGTTGAGGTTGCGGTTGAGCAGTAAACAAGTCAAGTCGAGTCGAATCACACGTGACTTTTTAATGAATTTTTTAAAATAATGAAGTGGCATTGTTTGTAATATGCACGAAATTAAGGTTGTCCGAATCGAGCCGAGTTGGGTAATTGCGCTTATGCTTGTTTAGTAAACGACTCGATTTGACTCTGCTTGACTTATTTAACAAATGTGTCATAGGCTCATCTCATTTGAACTCGTGAAAGTTCGATTCAACTTGTTTAATAATATTAAAGTATTAAACGAGTTGTTTTTTAATATGATTATTTATTATTGAACAAGTTCCCACTGTTTCATTTGAAATTTGTAAGAAAATGTAAGAAAACAAAATGAGTTGTTTGTGAACCTACTTCGTATAACGATTCGATTTAGTTGTTTGAACTCGTCTCTTTTAAATAAAAAAGTGAATTGAATTTCAACTTCCACGAGTGTACGCTAAGTCTTTTTGTTGTGCATATATAACTATTAGGCCGAAAGTACTCTTTTCATGAATGCGTACTTCTACTAGAAAATATCACTCTAAAATACAATATAAGTATGACATTTTGATAGTATATTATTAAATTTTATTTACGAAGTATAATGCATCGATCTGTCTAACAATGAGGCTGTCTCACACGAAAATTTGTGTTTCACATAATTTTTCTCTGACACATAATTTGTGTTCTCACACGAATCTGTTTTTTTTATCTTCGACTCTGCTCAGGTCGACTCGGTTGAAGTATATTTAAGTTTGAGAATAGTTTTTCAGTGTAAGGGAATTTGTGGGTTCCAAAACTGCAAAAGTGGTGAATAGTGACCACCAAAAGGGCCACATTAGGCACATGCAGATGGTTCAATTACCGCCACCAATAGTGGCTTAAGACACTATTTAAGCCCAACTCACCCCACCACTTGTTGGCTTAAGCCATATGCTTCTTCAAGCTTCTCTCTATGTAGAAGTTTTGGAAATATTGAATATGAAAAATAAAAATACAATGTAAATTTTGTTCTATATATATGTGTGTGTGTGTGTTATAACTGAAAAATGTGATAAAATTGAATTCTATTAATGAAATCCATCAGATCCACATTTTTTTTGCGTTTAATTATTAAATAGTTTCAATAATATATAAGAATGCTGTTAGATTGTGCTTATTGTCAGGAAGTTATATTTTTTAACATATTACTATTACTATTTGGTTATTTGGAGCACTCTTGAAAATGTTAATTTTTCAAATGGAGTTATGAAAAATAAATTTTTTTCAAATGTCTCTGTATATCCTTTGCTTCTATGTATATATTTTTTTTATTATTATTTAAAAAACAATTTATTCATACGTTCATTATTAATTTTGCATCAAACCTAAACATTTATCCAAATGAATTTTTTATAGCCAAAATTCCATTTTAAGAAGTGTTTCCAAACAACAATATAAATATGCATTATCATTATATTAAAAGATTAACCATTTAACACTTTTAGCAAGTTTTTCCCGCTAAATACATTTAATGTCTCCTAAAAATAGAGCAACATAAAATGTTGCCCTTAAATGGTAAATAAATATTATTTTTTTATGATTGATTTAAATTTACGTCTGTTTAAAAGTAAAAAATTACTTTTGTAATTTCAACAAATTTGTACTCTTTAATGTACGGCTGATTTAAAATTAAGAATTTACTTTTGTATTTTCAAAAAAAAAATTGTATAAAGAAGTATGGCTTGAATAATAATAAAAAATTAATTTGTTAAACCATATTTTGCACTCATAGATACGAATTCTCATCAAATTCAAGATTTAAAATTGTGAAGAATGTATATAAATGTGGACTGATTGAAGATCTATGATTCCATAAATTAAGGAATTTTTTCCGGTAAAAAAAAATATAAACTTTAAATATAGATTTTATTAGTAGTGTATACCAAAGAATATTGTTACATTTAAAATTCATATGAAGAAGAGTTCTATTAATTTTCAAATTCAACATCTCATAAAAATAATATAATACACTTTTACATTCTATGAAATAATATTTAAAACCCAACGTTCAACATGCATAAAATGTAAAATTACCTAACATGAATCATTTTAACTTTCTAAAATCAGTACACAATTTGCTCGGTATGTACTAATAGTCTAATAGTTAAGAGTTAATATTTACTATGACATCTATTGGTTGGAAAGAATTCCATTTTGTATGGAATTCGAAATAAAAAAACATATTCTGAAAATCAAATCTGATTTAGAGATCGATTTCTTAATGGCCTTAAATTATGCAAATATATTGTTTCAGTTTTTAGGATTCTTTTTTATGATCTCAGTCTTTGCATTATATGAAATTTATACTTATATAAAAAGCCATCCTATTTACTAGAAATAGTAGGTAGAAAAGTCAAAGGTAATTAATGCTTGCTGGAAATAGAATGATATTAATTACAAATTTGTTTTGGTATTTATAGGCTTGACATTAAAGATTTGTTATAGGATAAAAATCAGAACCGATTTTTTCACTTTTGCTGGAAAAGTCAAAGGTAAGTATAGATTTGTTTTATCCCATAACATCGATTTAGTTAAGAAAATCCCATCAAATTAGTTTTTCATGTCAAGTCTATGAATAAAGATTTAATGGGTCAAAATTAAATCTTTATTTTACGTCACCCATAAATAAAGTAGATGTCAAGCCTATATTGAAGGGTTCAGTTGCCTATATAGCCATTGATTTAAGTAAACACATCTAATGTTTAAAGTTTGTGTAGATTGAAAATTCCTTCTTATCTTTTTACAAAAAATCTTATTATTATTGTATGGAAAATCAAACTCATAATGTTGTGTACAAGGAGGTCTTTAATAATATATGATTGTTTGTTTGTTGAATACTATCTTATTGTACAATTTTCCTGCGTATTATAAAACTTTTATTGAATATTGCATCTTATAATATAGTATTCCTCAATTAAATATATCCCGTGTCTCGCATGGGTCACGTACTATATATATCCCGTACATTTTTCTGTATTCATGCATATAATTATAAGTCTGGATAAATAGCCTTAAAATTATGCACCCCGTGCATCGCACGGGCTCTGTACTAGTTGTTGTTTAAAATATATTTGAGTCAATCTACTCATTAACTATTAGGCTGTCATTTACAATATTTTTTTTTTTTTTAAATCGGTAGAATTAAATAGTGTAGATAAAGGCCGCACTGTCTTATTCCATGCATGGTATGGATATATTTACATAAAAGCAAAAAATTTCCCTCGCGTGTTGAAGGAGTGAGAGAACTGCTATTGGAAGTAGACCTCTAGGCAGGCCTTTCCACGATTAACGAGCTAAACCAAAGATGTGATCTCCTTCCCGATCTTCAAACGAAAGGCTGACAGCAACAAATTCTGGAATTCATGCAATGGTCAGAACAAGGGGTCATTTAGCAACCAGGTTAGGAAGACGAAATAACATGTTGGGATCTCTTCCCTAAGACTTCCCAGACCCAATCTTAGTTTAACTTGCTGAGGGTAAAAGTCCAGTGCTACTACCGTGTGCCTAGGTACACCTAGCTAGGTGTGCCAGGGCAGTTTAAAATGAACATGTTATGTTACAAAATGAACATGTATAAACATGATTTGCACATGTTCATTTTGTAACATAACATGTTCATTTGTGGCACACCTAGCTAGGTGTACCTAGGCACACTTAAGTATTTGCGGTAAAAAGTCCTCTTCTTAAGCCTATCCATTTGCTGAAGCTCCCATTTCCAAAATCTATGGGATTTTATTATTCTTCTTAAAAAGAATATAGTAATTAAAGTAAGTTGCTATAAAAGTAACTTTATTAAGGAATTTATGCAAAGTTACTGTCCACCGGTTATTTTTTATGAATAATAAAATTCTTATATGATAAAGTACAATTGATTATTTTTAATTTCCCAAAATTTTGTGGATATTTTGAATAGAATATATTTTGATTGTGTCCTCGAATATGCTAACACAAGTTACACAATTCATAATCCATTTTTATATATACCTAATAAATTAACAAGATTGAATGCTTTATATATGCTTTACATAACATGGATAAGCAACATAATTACGGTTCACTTTTCTTTGTAGCTTACAAATATATTCCTTAGTATAGGCAATAAGTAATAAGATTCATTGTATTATAAACAATTATATGTTACACCAATAAAGTATTATCTAATTTTAACAATGTGTTATGATAAGTAATATTTTAACCAGTGCTACTGTTGCCTATTATTATATCTAACACTTTTATAGTATTAAACAACAATTATTATAAATGATATATTAAATCATCTATTGTTAACAGTTAACACTAGCTCGTATCATTTTTTGGATGTTACTTATAACTCTTAAGTAACACTTTTTATATATATGTATCAATTTCTTGCAACACTTTTTGAATGTTACAACTCTTAAGTAACACTTTTTACATATATGTAACTATTAATAAAAATCCATCAATAACTTTATTCAACATTTTCAAAGATATTTTTAAACCCTTTATGTGCTTCATTTATATTTTTGCTCAATTTTCCATATTTGATTTATGATTTATGTACTTTCTCCAATTTTTATATATTTATTATGAATATGTTAGGTATGTTTAGAATATAAAGGCATCTCAAGTCATAAGTTAATATTGTTTGGAAACACTTATTAAATTAATTAGTAAATTATTAATGTTTTGTGGTGAAGTTTATAACCTAACTTTTGAAAACTTTATAAAAAAATATTAAACGAGCATAATTAGAGTTGATAAATAAAACAATTGTTATTGGTTTGGCTATTTAAGCTCGAGCTTTGTTCAACTCGTTTGATAATGAAGCAGAACTTGATCTCATTTGGAGTCTCTCGACTAGTTAAGGTGTCGGAATTTTTATGCAATTTTATATTGACTCGTTCTGGCTTAAGTATAACTTGTTGATATTCATAAACGAGCTTAGTTTGACCTCGTTTATTGACTCAACTTGATAAAAAATCAACCTTGATCGGCTCGTTTATACACTTACAAGCCATAAACCCCAATTAAGAACTCATAACTAATCCTCATACTTAAGTATCGGTTTTGCTATGAAGTCAACTGCCTTCTATATACAACATATAAACCTACAATATTAATAAAATTATATTAGTGTTATTTAAGTAATTATAGAATATCATAGGTTTACTTGTTGTATATAAAAGATTGATTCCACTATGGAACTAACTGTTGGCTTCATAGCAAATTGCAAAAGCAATTTAATATTTAGAATATGTAAATTAAAACATATACAAGTCCAATCAATCTCAAAATTGGCGTTGGGAGCCAAAAAAATTGGGAGTTGTAGAAGAAAATGGCTTTGTTGAAGAAGATTACAAGCCAGACAAAAGTTATGATATCCGTTTTCCTTTTTTTCGGGCATAAAGTTAACAAGATTGCACATGATATCCGATACTCAAAAAGCTTCTATTATTTCATTCTAATCCTAAGGCTTAATTATATATCTTACAAGTCCAAATTTTGTGGTGTAAAAGCATTTGTGAGTTGGTGTGAAACAAATAAGGGATATTGTATGCTTATTAAATTCTATTGGATATTATTTTTATATATATATCTTGGCATATTTTTTGAAAATTTCAATTTAATTTTCCGTTGAAACTTTTGTTGGAAAATGAGATTTTTTTAGCGACTCTTTATGTGTATATCTAATTTTATCATCCTTAAATTTCATGTCCATTGATGTAGTGTTTTAAATAATGTACTTGAAATTGTATGGGGCAAGCCATTATTATGCGGTTCTAATGGTTTCACGACTATTATTTTACTAATTTAATAAATATTAACTATATTTATTGTTATGACATACTTTTTTTATATATAAAACTAAATTAATTAATATAAAAGCTAATTAAAAATCAAACAAGAACACAAGTTTAGTAACATTAAGGCTAGAACTTTATATCTACATAAAAATCTTGATATAAAAATCTCGAAATAAACATATAAAATTTGTAAAAAAAAATATTGTATTTATCCATTTTTTTGGCAGATAATTTTTGGTTTAACCGATATTTTGCAATGTGAAATCAGTNAGTAAATTAGATGGAGAAGTTAAGCAAAAGGCATTAGATGACTTCATTTGAGATCAGGTATTGCCTAATATATATGTCACACTTCAAATTAATGATAAAGTATTTCTATGTTAGAATTTTGGTTAATTAATCCAAGATTAAAAGTGATTAGAAAAAAATAAATTGACTAGTTCTAAATCAAACACATTAATAAATTGGCTCTATCAGTATACAAAAAAATAAATGGATTGAAGTGGCATGATGTGTGACACTTCAAGATCGAATATTTAAAACTCAATTTATAGATCATTTGAGATTAAATGATTGGAATAAATGATTTAATTTTTCACTTCCTTTGGTTGGATGAAAATTAGCCCATGCAGCATTATTGGATTAAATGATTGTATTGTTGATTTATTAATCGGATAGGGATTCTTTTTATCCATACATACTGTCTTTTAGCCACTTTACAATATTCGCTTATATGGTGGTTTCAATGGTGGAGATTTGAGAATCATCATTGAGAAGAGCCATGGACCACTCAGATTAATTTATTTATTGCTGTTGCAATTTATTTTATTTTATTTTTTCACCATATCTAATAAAAAATGTTTATAAATTTGCAAAGAGAAGCATATATATAATAATATTGTTAAAAGTAACAAAACCGGGTTTCTCTCGTTAAAATAATCCAGTCAATAGATAAACTTAAGATCAACTCGTAAATCAAAATTAACAAACCAAATTCAAACTTTAACAAAACAAACTCGTTAAAGTTAAAATTTTTAACATATTATTGATTTGAATGAAAAACTAAATTTTATCAACTAAACATATAAAAAGTATTGAGTAATTAATCAATAGTTTCATCTCCATGATTCATTATATTGTATATTTGCAATATGAATAATTTTATTTTTTGGCTATCCCCTCTATATATAATTTCAGAATGCGCTGAGCCTAAGTGGCAAACTCTCATGCTTCGGAATCCTATTTGGCAAAAAATCATGATTTGGAGTTAGGTTTGGATATAAATTAATATTTGTATTAATTGTATTTTAATATCATTTCCTATTAAACCATTGAATTGCAAATATTTTTAAAAATTGATAACTTTTGTATTTCTTATCTGTTTTACATATATAAT
The DNA here is from genome assembly GCA_008636005.1 of Striga asiatica. Taxonomy (NCBI): domain Eukaryota; kingdom Viridiplantae; phylum Streptophyta; class Magnoliopsida; order Lamiales; family Orobanchaceae; genus Striga; species Striga asiatica. The sequence continues at coordinate 3,311,752 of BKCP01000001.1, forward strand.
ATATTAAATTAATCATATTTTGATGAATTTCGATTTGACATCTGATATACCCATATTACCATATACCGGCTCTAAAGCCCCTAACTCGACCGGGTAACCACACAGACCGTCCACATGGCGATATGTTCTCATCGACAAACTCCAATCGACTTCCGCAAAGTCGACTCTAACGTAGAACGGCCGTGAAGAGGCGGAAGTCTGGCCAGTCGACTCTCTCAGGTCGACCTCAGTATGTCGACTTTCAATAGTCGACACCTGCATAAGAACAATAAGAACGTAAACTCCGAGCATTCAGATACCCTGAGTCGACTCCCAGCAGTCGACTTCACTAAGTCGACTCTCTTAAGACGACTTCCACTTGAGGGAACTAACCAAGCGTAGCCTCCGAATCCTCATATGATCATAAGTCGACCTCTTAGCTCTCGAGGCCAACTCAATACGCCTCGAAGACCAAAGACGTGATAACGACTCATCACACTTGAAGCTCTACATCTTTCAAGGAATAAAGGAGAATCTTGTGATCACTCAGCAGCAAGAGGAGAACCGACCGGGGCATTTTAGACCTTTTAGGTCCACCGACTTGGGCATTTCAGGTACTTCAAGTAAGTATTCACTCCTATATATAGGAGATGAGGTAACCCTAAACCCTAACTCTCATTCATTCCATACTCTCCTCATAGCTGCTGTGCAACATCCCTTCATCTCTCTGATACTGACTTGAGCGTCGGAGGCTTTACGCCGGAAACACTTCTGGCGTTGAGTTTTTGCAGGTATTCTCACGGTCTAGCAACAATTCAGAGGCAGTTCAAGCAGATCTGAGCTCAAATCCACCGGTGCTCTTCAGATCTAGGAGTAGACCCATCAACATCCATATTGTATATATAAAATAAATAAATTATATTTATCTTCATAATAATAATAATACGGGTTGACATTTTCATTTAATGTACGGGTGTTTATTTATTATATACTTATTTCAAATCTAATTGGTATGTTGTCAATGTAATAAAAATAAATAATTATTTATATCCCATCTATATATAATTTCAGAATGCGCTGAACCTACGTGACAAACTCTCATGCTTCGAAATCCTATTTGGCAAAAAATCATGGTTTGGAGTTAGGTTTAGATACAAATTAATATTTGTATTAATTGTATTTTAATATCATTTCCTATTATAACCAATGAATTGCAAATATTTTTAAAAGTTGATAATTTTTGTATTTCTTATCGGTTTTACATATATAATATATTAATTAATCATATTTTGATGAATTTCGATTTGACATCCATATTGTATATATAAAATAAATAAATTATATTTATCCTTATAATTTATCTTCATAATAATAATAATACGGGTTGACATTTTCATTTAATGTACGGGTGTTTATTTATTATGACATTTATTTCAAATTTAATTGGTATGTTGTCAATGTAATAAAAATAAATAATTATTTATCTAAATTTTAAAATTACATAAAAAGTTAAAAAACTGTAAAATATGATTGATACGACCCTTGATGTATTAGGCATCTAATTAAGTAAAAAAATTAATCTATTTTGCTTAATATCAAATAAATATATTCTACATTTATGCATATACATATCATTATATTATTTCTATTTATTAAGATATATATTTTTGTACTTATGTAATAGTAAATATTATCGATATTTTTATATGATATAAGTAAAAATATTCAACACAGGTAGACATTTTCATTTAATGTACGTGTTTTAAATAATTATGATTAAAAAAATATAATTTGACAATTAATTAAAACCTAAAGTAATGTTTTATATAAAATTAAATTATTTTAGTTTTTTAAAAAAAATAAAAAATTTATCATGTTTTACAAAAAGTTTTCTAATTCAACACCCATGTAATACACGGGCCGAGTATTGTACTAGTTTGAAAATATTCAGCAAATATCTTCTTCAGTCTTTTGAACTAACTCCCGTGTATTTTCAACTCATCAATCAAATTGAAGTCACAATACACAACACTCTTGTCCTTGTCAAAAGTCTCCACACAATCAAAAACCTTTAGATGAAAACCCTAGAGTCCCCAACAATTTTCATGCTATTAACAAACACAGTGACAAAATTTGGGCCAAATATGTTAAATATAATTTTCAAATGTTAGTATGAAATGAGTTGTTTGTGAAGTCGACTAATGCTCGAATTATACTTGACTCGAAATGAGTTGTTTGTGAAGTCGACTAATGCTCGAATTATACTTGACTCGTTTAAAGTTCTAGCTCGTTTAGTTAAAAAGTTGAGCCGAGCTTACAACTAGTTAAAGCCTAAATAGTTTTTATTCATATTCGTAACTCGTAAGTGCTTCACGGGGCCAACAATCTTTTCAACTATTTAAGGGGGCGCTTGTTTATGGAATAATTTATTCAAAATGAGTTATTTTGGTTAATCATAGTTAATTTTGAAAAAAGTTGTATGATTAGTTGTTAGTGGAATTTTAAGAATGTATTAAAATAATATTTAAAATAAAATAATTAAAATTGATTTGATGTAAAAGTAGGAGATAAATGATTGAAAATGATTGGAAATGATAAGTAGTTAAAATCATATGAGTGGATAAATAGTGAATTAAAGTTGATGTGATGTGTAAAAATGATTGATTTGTATAATTTAATTATATGAATAATATTAAAGATAGTAAGGTTGGATTAAAGTTGAGTTATATTTTAAGTATGGATTGAATGAGAATGAAATAATTTATAAACAAGCATGCCCTAACTTTTTGACCACCATTCAATTCCAACTTCTCATGAATTTCGTGCACGAAATTAAACTATCAATATTTATCTTCATATTGCCCTGATAGTTTACTTGAACTAAATTTTCATAAACTCGGGTTATATTTTTTGATCCACTGTAGAAGAATAAGTTATCAAATTTTAATTTGAAATAATATATTTTTTAATTAAAAAGTAACGTTTCATTGTTTTGATAGCCCAATTTTTAAAAATTCACCATGAATTATACATTTGACTTGTCATAATTTCTGAATATTTGGTAGTAAAAACACGTTTTGTACTATTTTTTTTATTTTTATTTTTGTTTGTTCAGAATCATGTTTTATAATTGTTTTCACAAGATTTCCATGAAGTGATCAGTAGTACATGCTGGAGAGATATTTTTCTGTGTGGGGTAAAGTGTTATATTTATTTTATTTTAACAATATAACTACTATTTTAGAAACCTATATAGTAATTGACTTTTGAAGGATAATGTTGTTCCAAGAAAAATGTCTCTTAAAGAACACAAAAAGGGAAAGAGACCCTCAGCACGCCTGTGAGTGGGTACAGAATACAGATAATAGAAAAGCCCAATTTGAAATTTTCTCTCTTTGTGGGTCAATTTTTATTTTATTTGCCAATATATATTTGTTTATTATTTAATAATATCTGTGAAGAGATACATGTGGTCTTATTCATATACACACACATAATGACATCATTGTACATGTCAGCATTGGTTTTTAGCTATTGACCATTGANAAAAAAAAAAACAAATCTAATATAAATAATGGTGTTATTCGACTCTATCGATGACGGCAGGCAGAGCATTTATTATATTTTTTAACCGTAAATCTACATATTGAGTAAATTAATACAATGTGTTGATACAACGGTAAAAAATAAATAAAATACAGTTATTATTTCGATCCAACGAAAAGAAAATCCGATGATTGTAGTCAACGGTAGGGTTAAATCGACAAATGTCTATTCTTGATGGCCATGTTAAACATAAATTTTTGATTGAAAAGTATTATGTTGAACAATTCAATGATATTTAACAGGAGAACCAATCAAAAATAATTTGAAATTGAGTTTCAGTTGGAATGTGCTGGAAAAAATTAGTGTAAATATATTTCAAATCTTTAGTGTAAAATTAAATTTGGTGGTGGCACAATTTAGTTTAAGTAATTCTAATTCTTTTTCATATAGATATAGAGATGCTCACATGCCTACGGTGGGCACATGTTAATATGCCCACCGACTTATGTGGCATGCACACATTGGTGATTTATTTTTTTAACATATTAACATCACCAATGTGTGCATGCCACATCAGCAGTGGACATATTAACATGTGCTCATCGTGGGCATGTGAGCATTTCCCTATAGGTATATATTATATAGGCATTGTATACTAACTGGAAAACTTTGTTATAATTTTATATCAAATAAGAAAATAAAGTAATTAAGTTTTTCATAATTGCTTGGCAATAAAAAAGAAAAAAAGTCAAAATGATAAATGATGCATTGCTTTCACTGTCTAGTATGGGTTATGGTTTGCATAAAGGCATAACTGAACTTTAAAATAAATTACTACTTTGCAGACTTTCTAACAAGTGCTGCATACTAAATAGAAAATATTTTATTTAAAAAAAATAACAGTGGGAAACAAAAGAAATAAGTCAATAACTACTGAGATCCCTGGGCCAGACAGTATCATTAATTTAAATTATATATTAATTTCAACTGTGCCCACATCTTTCCTATATTTCATATGCATTTATTATTTATATAATAAATCGTGTGTGATTTGGGTGCATATATATAAAACCTATATATAAAAGATTTAATAAACTTTGTGTGTCTATCTACACAAAAATTTTCGAGTTTTATTGCCTGGGCTTCACTTAGAATGCTAGTAATGGGCTACAACATAGATAGATCCTTCTTATTATAAGCCCAAGGCCCAAGCTCATCAACTAAACCATATANTTGAAATAGATAAACAATTAATCACTATTACATATAAACAATCACCTTTTGTTTGGTATTACAAACAATCCATGACAACACCTTAAAATGAAAATTTAAATTTTTTCATGCTTGAAACTTCATAGGGAAGAATAAGGAGTTATGCAAATGCTTGGGAATATAAAAAAGCACACAAAAGTGAACTAGAATTCTTTTTCGTCGCGAACACTTGTTGTTCTAATCTTGAGCTTAGCTCGATTTATGTAAGCCAACACCTTATCATTAAAGCTGTCTCTTTTAGCAGTAGTTTTCTTTGCAGTGATTCTTACAGCATCAACATTCGATGCAGTCCTCATCTTGCCCTTGACCTTCACAATATAATCAGAAAACCTTTCGTTAGTCTTAGTATGATCCAATTTCTTACCTCGAGGCAAAGTAACTTCTTGGCTCAAATCATTTGAGTAGAAATTCGACGAGTAAACCATCACATTGTTGTTGTTTTGGTTTTTATGGTGCTCGAATTCTACAGGGATTGTTTCGGTTTGACTAGGATGGTTAACTATATGAGCCGACTTGCTTAGCATTGGACTCGGACTTGAAGGAGTTTTAGTGGTTTGGGGAGAGGCTTGGGATTCGCGTGGACGACTGAAAAATCGACCAATCGTTGCTTTGTACATTTTCTTGATGACCCTTTTAGAGTTCTTGTTGGCTAGTTGGTAGTGTGACATTGGTATTTAAGGTCACAATGTTGATAAAAAATGAAGATTTTTTTCTTTTTTCTTTTTTTTTTAAAAAAAGTGATGAATAGAATAATTAAGTAGTAGTGTTTTGGTAACCAATGATTTAAAGGCGGCTTAGCTTCTTAATAATGAGTTTATCGTGTGAAAAGATGAGTTTGTTGTCTACTTTTAGGGGAGAATTTTCGCCTTATGTGATTCCCATTAGCCTTTAGATTCTCCTACTACAACATTATTTTAGTAAGTTTAGAATATTGGCAAAGTTATAAATGTGCATCAAAAATCCATATCAGCCATCATATTTTCAAAACTACAATTTTTTATGTGAATCGGCCATCTGATGTGAGTGGCTTAACAATTAACTCTCATATTTTTATAACCAAAAATCATACCATGACAAAACTACAAATTATGCTATTAGCTCAATCTTACGTACCCTAATCAAATCTATATATATATAAAAAGAATTAACATTTATCAAAAATAGCAGCAAAAAAGTCAATGAACATTTAATGCATACTTTATTTGAAAATTTTTTAAATATATGCATTAATTGCTTTAATATACACATTTCCAAATCAAATATGACCAAAAAGATTCTTTCCTTGAATAATTTTATTAACATATGCAATAATTTTATTGATATCCATTATAATAAACTATAATTTGATTTTTCGTGATTGATGTTGATAATATTTTGGTCAACATAAACATGAAAACAACTTTTAAGTCTTAACCATATTATTATTTTTTTTTCACAAATGTTGACTTTCATTCTAAAATATTTATAAACAATGGTAACATGTTAAATAATTCTCTCTCTAACTAATTAGCCGAAATCAAGTTGATGAATTAATATTTTTCGATAATATTTTTTAACCTTTATTTAATTATATAAACAAATACTTTTTTAAAATAAAATAATTTACCATTTAAGAGATAATGATCACATCATTAAATAATTTATTAATGGCTAAATAATAAAATTAAAATATATTAACTATTCTTTACATTTTCAACATTTGATTTATTTGTATATTGTTGTCAACCATGATAATTTTATCATTTTTTTTATTTTTATCTGTTTCCATAATGAATTTATTTTAAAATATATATTTATATTGCATAGTATGTTAAATAAACTAATAAAGCCTTAGGATGCAAATTAGAAAAATCTCTTGATTATGTAAGGTTTATTATTGACAATTTGCTAAATCAATTTTTTTTAATTATTATGAGAAAATTAAATTCTAAAAAACATGTGTGTGTGTTTTGTAAACATTTATAGAATTTTTTTTATTTTAAGCTCATTACATAAACTAAGAAGAAGAAGACCACTTCTATAACCTTTATAAATAATAATAATCACATTATATGACAACAAATATTATAATAAAATAATAATTGACTATTAAATAAATGGTGAACAAGAATAAACATAATATTTTTTTTTCTTATATCGATGGATAAATATATGTTGCAGAATCAAATTTATATCAATATAACGTGTTAGCAAAATGATATATTAATAACATGTCAACGTTATGACTAAAATAAATATCACTGATTGAAAGAAATGGAAAATTAATGATCCAACCCTATTATTTTTTGTCAAAATCGTACAAGCCATATAGATGACTCAATTAATATATATTTCGCCATGCACTAGTTGCCAATAATGTGATTAGCAACCACATTATGTTGCCCCCAAAATTTAATATTACATCTTGTAAA
>BKCP01000001.1:3319013-3346966 GCA_008636005.1 Striga asiatica
AAAGATGGAAAGTTTGGCTTGACAAGGATTCGGTATTGCCTTAGTTAATTTTTCTTTGGATAATGACCTTATTAAGTTAAGAATCAAATTCCTTGTTTACCCAAATTTTTATATAATTGAGTCAATGTAACACGGAATGACAAACGTGGAAAACAAACGTACTTTTAACGAAAGAAAAATGTATTATTGAAAACAATATATAAATCTCGATACAATCAAAACAAAGCATTAGAAGAGTATTTAAAGGCCTCAAATCATAAATAAAATAAAAAACAAATAAGAAACATAATAGAAAATACTAAAAATAATAAAAACATGGTGAGTTCCATTAAAATCATTGTTCCACTTACTGAAATATATTATGTTAGTCATATCGAGCCCAAATACAATCTGTTTCAATTTATGCCGGCGAAACTCGTTTTTCACATTCCACATCAAATTGCTTCAACATTTGTGTGCCTTAATTTAGTCTACAGTTGGAGCCAAGAATTAGGAGAAAGCCAATTCAGTAGAAGATTTTTTTTTTTTAATGGAAATTATCCACCCAATAGTATCAGATTCCNCACTTGTTCAAAGTTCCCAGTTCTATATATTATTTCTTGTCGGCAATACATAACATGTAGACACAATTAATCCTTAAACACAATTGCATCGGAAAACGAAAACTCAAAAATCAGATTTTCGAGAATCCGAAGTTCAAGAGCTTGCGAGTCGCGACTAGAATAATTAAACGACGCTCGATCCATGCTCGGATTTCAAGTAATCGAATAGTCCTAATCCTAATCACTTGTTGATTCGCCTAATAATTAAACGCCGAACATTAAACTACAAAACACATGCATCGAAGGATTTTACAGTTCACAAAGATGTTTAAACTTCTTTACGAACAGCTATTTACAATCAGAAGAGGAAGTTCGCGTAGTGTCGACAAATAAATCCAGGCCGTAAATCATCAACATAAATAAATTATAAAAAAAAAAACTCCGAACCAGAAATGCTCATACGAAACGAGCATCTGTTCCACTGCTCGGCATTTTTCACATATTACACAAAGGCAGTGTGTGAATCGAGGCCCGGAAAAACATGGTATCTCAGTTTTATACGGGACCCACACTTTAGCTCGGGAGAATTCAGTGCCTGTAGGTCCTCACGACTTGACAAATCCTTGTTCGGCATAATGGGCAGTCGGTCAAGTGAGACGAGCAAACCATACAGCAGCACATATGACCACACCTGAGAATAGATCGATCAACCGATATATTTTCCACTAATCAATTTAAATTCCCGCACCTCATTTTACAGTTTTGCCTAAAAATAAAGCAATATGATCCACAAAAATTAAAACGAGGCACTTACGGGACAAAAACAGAATTGTATTCTTGCTCCAAGCATATCACACACAAATCGGGCATCTTCCGATCTTTACTGGTACTATCTAGTCCACTCTCAGCTTCATTGTCTGGATCTGCAAATCATGAGAAAACAATAAGATGTATTTGATTTCTAAGGTTGTGTTTGGTAAGCACACAAACTAGCTTATAACTTATTTGATTAGCTTATAAGCTTCCTGTATTCAAATAAATTTGGTTTGGTACGATAATTTTTTTTAAAAAAAGCTCGAGCTTATCTCATAAGCTTCCTTGGGTAGCTTTTCGAATAAGCCCATTGAAATTTTTATTTCAGCTAGTTTATCAGCTATATACCAAACACTTTTATCATGTAAGCTATCAGCTATAAGCTCAAAATTCACTTAAAAGCTAGCTATAAACTGGCTTATCAGCTAGGTTTACCAAACATGGCCTAAAACAATGAACACGTCAAAGGTTAAAGTACAATATGTAAGAATCCTTTAAGCGAATCCGATTACCTCCTTCATCTTGCCCAGCTCTTTTAGCAGCTGCAGCAGCAAGAACCCTAACAAACACCGATATTTAGAATATTAATAAATATAAATAAATAAATAAAGTTTCCATAAAAAGAGGTTACCTCTTTCTAATTTCCCGGTAGCGCCTTCTCTCCATAATATACTTAATGGCATGCTTGGCCAGCAGATAAAATCCAAGAACCGTAAGCCCCACCGAGGCATACTTGTACAATCTAATGGAGTAAATATGTAATAAATGTGAATTATATTCTTTTTTTTTTAAGCTGAGCATACTAGCAGTTAAACCAACATTCTGCATAGTTATGGATCACACAGTAGTAGGAGTTTAACAAACCTTGACCATTTCCCAAGATTTGCAATCAGCTGATCGATAGTTTTGTCGGTGACATAAAACGGTCCTTTATGCGGTCGTTGGATTCGGATGGGACCGGTGCCATCTTTAACAGCCTGACTCCAGAAAAACACAAAATCAACTTTCAAACAAATACAAACCCAAGAAAGAAAAGATATTCTCAAACATTAAGATGGATTTCTCACGAGAAAGCTAAAGAATGTCCGAAAAAAACAATGAAAAAACCGACACAAAACCCGTTATTACAGTAAATCTACTCCAATCCCTCAAGGAAAAGGGAAGAAAAGTTGATGGCAGAATTATCAAATTGATGAGTGTTACTTGTTTTTTTTTTTTGGGACAAAAGAAAATTCACAAAATTCTATTATAATTAACATAAAATATTATATACAACTGCATAGGCTGCAACAAACAACTTGTCAACTTCTCCATTGTTTCAAGTACCTTTATTCAGTAATTCGGCTTATAATTCAATCCAAAACCCTGGTTTTGCCACCCGGAGAAAAAAGAAAATACAAAGAAAAGATTTAATAAACAATTGAATGCAAAAAATTGTGCCTTCAAAAGCATTATACCTCACCAACAACCGTCAAAGATGCTCTAGTTGGAAGAACCCGTTCAGTCGTCTTGACTCCAAGCATCTACACTCAATAAGAGATCGTTATTTGAAAAATCGATCAACAGATTCAATAGTGCAAATAAAAACAACGGAGAACAAAAGAATAATATGAATATAACAGCCAAAACCTTTAGTCCTTGGAGGTAATCTAAGGTCCCACGCACTAAAGATCGTCCAGACTCTTCAAATACTTCACTTCCTACTGTTAAAACCAAACCTGTGGCATCACGTGCTCCAACAACATGCACACGAGCAGTACCATCATCCTGTAAAGAATGGCGCACAACACTTGTTAAACCCCAAAAAACTCGAATAAACACATACATTTTGATTGTCACAAAATATGCATGTGTGACCAAAAATTATGTAGCATCAAAGCTGAATCTTACAAGGTACCAGGGGACTTCTTTGCACTTAGAGAGCATCAAAGCTGAATCTTGTATCCAAGATCCAGCATCATTGTGTTTCAGAAAGTACTGTTCAGACTGGGAAGATTTAAAAAAAAAAAAAAAAANAGATTAAAAAAAAAAAAAAAAATGTTTTTTTTAGAACACAATGGAGTTCTTAGAGAATAATATAAAATACAGTAATTTCGGACTAAATTTGGGCCTTATTACCGTTTGCTCCATAATTACGCCCTGTAGACTACTGTGTTCGCAGCTAATTGGAGTATCTGAGCCGACCTTCCCAGATACGACAACCAAAGGCAACATTTTGCTTGCATTATCCAATAATTGAGCTGAACAAAAGCAGGATGCAACAAAAGTTAATTGGGACGTGCTAAGACAAATTTTCTGTAATGCTGAAATTCAGCAAAGTGATGGGCCAGAAGAAAGCTTCGTCAATCAGCCATGAAAGTTGCAGAAATAACGAATGCTACCTACTTAGAATTTCTCACAGCCCGATAAATACAAAATTAAATCACAAATCGAAAGTAAAGAAACTGAAAAGTAACATCGGCATAAATAACGGTCCTGCTAAAAGTTGATAAAAATCTTCACTCGCAAACCAAGATGTATAGGGAGATTCACAAAAGATGAACAATTAGAAAATGTATACCAATAAGCGCGGTTACTACAAGATTCCCTTCTTACTTTTCGCTCAAACCCAAGACAAAGAAAATAATTTCTTCAGGTAGTTTACTTAAATGTTTCATAATGTCTCCCAACAGTCAGCATTTTACTACGATAGATCAAACTGATCATGAAAATCTGGAACAAAATGTGGCACAACCTTTATATGTTCTCCTTAAGAAGGAATTATCAGTTGAGTGAGATAGGGCTCAACTCACCAAGGGACAATGATATATATAAAATCAGAATAATGCAACTAAAAAAATTATCAAATAACAATCTAGCCAAAATACACAGCTGAGGCCTTCAATTGTGCAACAAAAGTTAGAAATTTGCAGAAATTAGCAAAATTCCACTTACGCAAGTCTTTCAACTGATTCACTCGAGTTACGGACTTCAAAGCTTCAGCATCCCTAATAATAATAATAAAAGAAAATCTCTATTAAAAGTTACATTCAATCAAATTCACACAGGAAAAAAAAAATGAAGGTAAGAAAATGGGCGACAAGATTAAATCGACCTTCCGCTGCTCCTGCCGAAAAGATAAAGCGCGGCCGCGCCCAGGCAGCAGGTGATTCCACCAACTGGAATCATCTTCAATAGACTCACTTAAAGCACGAAATTCATGCGCCAAATTTCGACCCCTTCAGGATTTAAGCTCCCAATAGAGCAATTTCCATTGCATCACGGAGAATTAGAATGAATAATAGAGATTTTCAAAGGTACCCAATCATTTTTAACTCCATTTGTATAACAAGAAAAGAAAAACGCAATCTATACTCCATTCTCAATTTTAACTCAACAATGCTATTCTCAACATAATTAAATAATCTCAATAAATTATTCTTACATATCACGTCAACTTTTATTTAATATTTATCAAAATTCACATAATTTTAATTAACTATCATTTCAAATCATTTTTCTTCTACTTTTACATCAAATCAACTTTAATTATTTTATTTTAAATATTTTTATGATATAAAATAAAAATCTCACTAACAATTAATTATATTACCTTTCTCAAAATTAACTCTAGTTAACCAAAAAAACTCATTTTGAGTTAATCTGTACTTATATAATAAGAATTAACCTTTTTTAAAATTAGTAGGTCAATTCTTAGTCAACATCTTGTCTGCATTAAATGTTTACTAAAATTAGTAACTTTTATGTCCTTTTCACACTTTTTTTTTATGTCCTTTTCACACTAGATTATATAAATGAACGGATATTATCTCACCTTTCATTAATCTCACCTATAATTCATGTGAATTGATTGATTGCCTTTAACTTTTCAAAACGTGTGCTATCCATTGTTTATTACTATTATTATTATAGTATGCACGTAATCAGTTGATTAAATAAATCATATATTATTATTATTATTATTATACTCACCACGTGACAGTTAATTAAAATATATCTATACTTATATTAAAAGGTATATCATTTACCAGATTTAATATAAAAAAAAGTCAACAACATTTATTGCATTACTATTTCCGTATTATACAATCTATACTTATAGAAAAAGAGATTCTATTTACTATATTTACTATCCAGAAAAGTCAACTGCATTAAATGTCATTACTATTTTTGTATTATAATATTTTATTTATTTAATTGTTTTATTTATTTGTTTTATTTTAAAAAGGTAAGTATAATAAAAAGATTTTAATAATAAAAAAATCAAATACCAAATAAAAATGTACACTTTGACTTATTTGATTATATTTGGTATTTGATTATACCAAATATATTCCTATTTAGTATATACATTAAATACTTACTAAAGTATTTGTTTGTTTTATTTGTCAAAGTTAAGTATAGATTTGTTTATATTATCAAATCATAAAAAAATATTAAATCCATATTGTAAAAAAAAAAAAATAATATAATTTTATAACAATTCTACTACACTATTTAACAATATTTTTTTATTATATAATAAAATAATAATTAAATATTATATGGTGAACAACAATAAGTAAAACTGTTACTTTCTCTTATATCAAGGGATAAATTTATATGCTAAAATTAAATTTTTATTAGTATAAATGTTTTAGTGAGATAATATATTAATTATTTTACAAGCTAGCCCTAACATGCTCATATTTAATGTTTTAAAAGATGTAGAAAAAAAACTTATAATAACTCTATTGTTTTTTAGACTTAAACGTTGATTAAAAGAGGTAAAAATTCCTAATTTTTTAGACTTAAACGTTGATTAACACCATAGATTGAGAGTTTATATTTAGTAAAATTCCTAATTGTAATAAAAAAATTAATTTTTGCTATATTTTAGAATATCTTTAAATTCATTATAAAAAAAAAAAAAAAAAAAACCACAATGAAAAAAGCAAGTCAGCTATATATCGATTTGTTGTACTCCTCAAATCACATTCACAATTTGGCTACAAGGAAAGGAAACTCATTGATTAAAATATTATTTTGTCAGTAGTCTTAATGTACAAGAGACTTTAAGACTCCACTTGAATATTATAAAACTTTTATTGAACATTGTACAATTTTCTTGCGTATTATAAACTTTTATTGAATATTGCATCTTATAATATAATATTCTCTAAATAAATATATCTCGTGCTTTGCACGGGTCACGTACTATATATATTCCGTACATCTTTCTTTATTCATGTATATAATTATAAGCCTAGATAAATAGCCTTAAAAATGTACATCCCGTGCATCGCACGGGCTCTGTACTAGTATATTTATATACAAACCAACCCTTATTTTTTTAATTCAATTCTATTATCTTTAATATTATCAATATAATTAAATAATATCAATCTATCATCCTTAAATATTACATAATTTACTATTCAGACACTGTGTATGTGATAAATCATATAATTTATTATTCATTCACTCACGTACCTATCACTTCTAGTAACTTTTCTCCTAAATTAAAACAAATCAACTTTAATCATTTTATTTTAAATATTATTTAAATACAAATTTAAATTACACTTAAACTCAATTCAACCATTTTTTCAAAATAACTATAGTTAACAAAAAAAAAAATCAACTCAAATATATATTCAATCACACCTTAGACTCGAACAAGGAGAAAGAGAATTGAACCGTGAAGGTGAAATGTCAACTTTCATCATATATTGAGTAAAAATATATAAATATCTGTGAAATAAAAATACTTCCAATTATATTATTTTTTAAAGAAGACATTTTTATAATAAAAGTGTATATAGTTGTTAATTTAGATTTCAATGAAAAAATATAAATTACAAAATAAACAGTAATAATGTATCTATAATTAAAAATAATAATAAATGCACAAATAAAAAGTTATATAAAATAACAACACCAATTTATCTGTGAAAAAAAAAAAGGATAATTGGGCACAATATGACCCATAAATTTGATTTTAAGCCCATAGGAGTACAGGGCCAAGCCCATGAATCAACGTCTCTACACATGAAAACGGGTTGTAAATTAAAGCCTCGAAAAGCCCTAAAAATATTCTAAAACCCTGATAGGTTTCATAAACCATTGATCCTCAGATCGCCTTCTTCTCCCCAGCTCCGTTCACTCGTGACTATCACTATCTTCACTCTGCTACTGCTAAAAATGGCGTCCGTGGCTGTCAGAAATCCCAACGCGAAGCGCGTCTTGACACTGTCTCCGAGAATTTGCTCGCCGTGCTGCCGTGGATCCGCCGTCTCCGCGCCGCCGTCCGCCCTTGAATCGCCGATCCCTTCGGTTCAGGCTCCGAACCCTTGGTGGAGATCCATGGCCACCTTCACTCGAACGTAAGGCGCATGCTCTAATCTGGGGATTTTGCTGTCTCTTTTAATTGGCTGCTGTCATTTGCTCTTGTGATACGTAAATGATATTTGGTTGTTATGATTATGTCGAAGAAAACGTTTATTCTGTTTGCATTTTTCGTACTGTTTGTTTTTTCCCGTGGATTTGAAAGAAGATAAAGGTTTGATCTTGGATAAGATATGGAAAAATATCATCTGGCATTAGGTTCTTTGAATTAGTTTAGTGACGTCTTGCTTGATTGCAGAAAACCCCACGTGAATGTGGGAACAATTGGGCATGTTGATCATGGGAAGACCACCCTAACTGCAGCAATCACTAAGGTAGCGTTAACTAGTGTCTATCAGTAATTGTAATATACTGTTGTTCTTTCTTACAATGTTTATTCGGTATCTTGTTATTTTCTTAATTTGTACCTATATTACCTCATATCTGTTTCTTTTACTTGTTTAGCCATTGAAATTTATTTCTATGTTTGTATGAAGGTCTTAGCAGAAGAAGGTAAGGCAAAAGCTGTTGCCTTTGATGAAATTGATAAAGCACCTGAGGAGAAAAAGAGAGGGATTACAATTGCCACGGTTAGGGGTTTTTACTGTTTCTTTTCTATTCCTGCTCTACGACCTGACAAATGTACTTCTGCCTTGAGTATTATCTTTAGTTCATAATCCCATTGTGCATTTTGATTTTACAGGCACATGTAGAATATGAAACTGCAAAGAGGCATTACGCTCATGTAGATTGCCCTGGGCATGCTGATTATGTTAAAGTGAGACTGGAAGAGATTTATTTTTGTCTGCATTTTGTAGTATTTCCTTTTTCTATTTATTTAATATTGTTAGTTTTGATATTTTGAGATATGTTCTTTATGAGAAATTATGATATTCATAGAAAAGAAAATAGAGGCAATGAGAATTGTTTTGGTGCCGCGATTCGAAGCCGAAAATTTTGTTTGCGTAATGGACAGATTGGAAGGGGTGTATAACTTCATCACGACTTAACTTAATGCAATTTTTTCATTGACCTATACCCTTCCATCAGATTCATCTGCGATCGAAGTAAGCCCTTGAGCCAACTCGGAGGTAACAAATACAGCTGACACTGAACCATTGTTTTTCTCGACTTCTACTCCTCACCATATTCTTCTTCACCGAAAGGCTAACGGGAAGAATGGAAAGTTCCAATACACATGAAAGCCACTTTTCCGGCCAATCAATATAATCTTGTTTTTAGGGCCATATCTTTTTCACCATTATCTGAACTCCTGCATTCCTTCTTTTGGAGTCTTTCCCAGACCCTCCCCATCACCATTCGCTTCTCCCATCATGGCGTCTTCCATTACCGTTTCATCTCGTTCATCTTATGGTCTTCAAGCTGATTAGTTAGATTTTTCCAAGGAAGGTACTCGGTTGTTGGTTAAGCTTCAATAAGTTACTGGACCAGAAAACTTCAGTCGGGGACAACATTTTCTACGGAATTCAGACAATTTCTTTTTCTTTTTTGTTATATGTCCTTTATTTGGTCTTGGCTCTCTGTCTTGGCTCTCTACACACAGTTCACTGTCATACCCGTATTCATGCTTATAAGGAAAGAAAAGAAATCTGAACATGAATCTTATTTGACATATTGCCCATGTCACATTTTTTCAGATTGAGCAGTCTGCTGTTTGTAAGACTTAGCTTCACGAAATGTTATATACCGAACATGCCGATCATGTTCGATGTGGATACTCAAATAATTTAGTTTTTGTTCCATTTTAATCTTTGATGCAGAACATGATTACTGGAGCTGCTCAGATGGATGGTGGTATTCTTGTTGTATCTGCCCCAGACGGACCAATGCCGCAAACTAAGGAACACATTTTACTTGCTCGCCAGGTTCTCAATTTGACTTGGATTTTGACTTACCGAAGCCTGTGGCAAAAGCTAGTAGATTTTCTCGTCTATTTTGGTTTTGCATTGTAAACCCTTCACTTTTGGTGCAGGTGGGTGTGCCCTCATTGGTGTGTTTCCTCAACAAAGTTGATGCTGTTGATGACCCGGAGCTTCTTGAACTTGTGGAAATGGAGCTGCGAGGTAGGCTAAATTTTGAAAATGGTTTGGACTGCTTGGTATTTCTTTCTGATGGGCCCATTTTACACCACTTCATTGTACATGCAGAATTGCTTAGCTTTTATAAGTTCCCTGGTGATGACATTCCTATTGTCCGAGGATCGGCTTTATCTGCTTTGGAGGGTTCAAACGAAGATATTGGAAAGAAGGCTATCTTAAAGCTAATGGAAGCTGTAGATTCATACATTCCAGATCCCGTACGTCAACTTGATAAACCCTTTTTGATGCCAGTTGAAGATGTGTTCACCATTCAGGTAATTAGACTTGTGTTTTTATGATGCCCTCTTGCAAATTTTGTTGTCTTTCCTTGTTAACTCATTTATGTTACAAATCCTTTTTTTCTTCCTTTGAGATTGGTAAGGCGATTGTTTACTTATGTTTGGATGATTTATATAGATTGATTTCTTGAACATCGTGGTCACAGAATATTTATTCTGTCGAATGGTGCTGAGATATGTAACTTATGTTTAGTATAATATTCGTACCAATACTGCTTTGCAATCGAGTCTGATATTTGTAATCTTGCCATTTTGAAGGGGCGTGGTACAGTTGCAACGGGCCGTGTGGAGCAGGGTATAATCAAACCTGGGGAAGAAGTTGAAATTTTGGGACTTTCACAGGTGAGTACATGTCAGTGGTCATATTTATTCGGACCTTGTGATAGATTCAAGTTTTTGTTTATTGAGTTCAAGTATTTTTTATCTCATTATGATGGGAATCTAACATCTGAATGAACATATTATCTGCTAAATATCAATCCATCACTTTTATGCTTCAAATAGTAATGCTGTGTTTATGAGTTTTNTTTTATGTTACCATACCACATCGGATTCCTTATATTATGTACGCCTCCTTTTGCTACAGACCAAACTTAAAACCACAGTAACTGGCGTTGAAATGTTCAAGAAAACTTTGGATTTTGGCCAGGTAAGGGCTTTTGTTTCTCATCACCCTTGGTGTAATATCTATAAATTATCATGTTTAAAAAACTTGAACGTTTGCCAGGCTGGCGACAATGTTGGTTTGCTTCTACGAGGCTTGAAACGTGATGAGATCCAACGAGGAATGGTTAGTCTATAAGCTGATCAGAATTTGTTAAAATATGTTATTTGTTAAAATATTTGAAAGGAGAAGAATTAAAATTCAAGATAAATATTTTTTGTTTATTTTTTAACTTTGCATGCATCATTTCCATATACAGGTAATTGCAAAAACTGGTACTCTTAAAACATACACGAAATTCGAGGCAGAGATATATGTCCTCACGAAAGAGGAAGGTGGGCGCCACACGGCCTTCTTCTCGAATTATAGACCTCAATTCTACATGAGGACCGCTGATGTCACCGGTAAAGTCGAGTTGCCTGAAAACGTGAAGATGGTTATGCCCGGAGACAATGTGACAGCTGTTTTCGATCTTATCTATCCTGTTCCTCTTGAAGCAGGTGCACTATATAGCTTATTATTCCTTATGTCTGCTATTTTGTACAAATATCATTAAATATTCCTTATTTATCACACGATGTTACTTCTGTTTCGACAGGACAAAGATTTGCCCTGAGGGAGGGTGGCCGAACTGTGGGTGCTGGAGTAGTTTCGAAAGTCATTAGTTGAATAAATTAAATGTTTGGGTGAGTTTGACAAGATTGTTTTTGTTCAGACACAGGTTAACTAGTTGTGTTTGGTTCGAATGTTGCTGCTGGGATTATAATGTGGGCACAGTGAACTCACTTGTCTATAAAGGTCTCTCCTGTATTGTTGGAAAAAGCTTTTTCAATGTTCAATCTTCAATAATTAATTCTGTACTGCATTGTTTTGTTTGTCTCTACTAATTGCTCTGCCTTGATGTATTAATCATAGTATCATATAATTGTGGTTTTTGCCCCCAATTTTTCCTTTCTTGATTTCATTTCCCAGCATTTTTGTAACTGTATTCATTTACAGGTACAAAAGAAAGAAATAATGAAAGAAAAAAGAACAAAAAAGATAAAAGAGAAATTATGCATAAACAACAAGATCCCAAAAACAGTTATCTTTGAAACAAAATTGGTTTAATGTTTGACAAAATTGACTCAAAGTAGGCACAAAAACAATAATTCAAGGACAAACACATAACTCACTGAATTTACTTACAAATTACAATTCACATCAAAATACTATACGTTTTCATCTCGATTTTTTTCAAGCCACCTTCAACACCACAACGGCCATCAATGCAGCTACTCTGAAGTAAATATCCTTCAAATCTCTATCCAAATCACCCATCATCTCATCTTCTTTCTCACCAACCTTACCAGAACTCTTGCTAATCGTGATAACCGTAATCCTCAGTTTATTCACGGCCCACGAGAGCCAAACGAGCCCTAGGCCCAGCCCGGTACTCAAAACCTTTGACGAACAAAAGGGCACCCGAGTACAAGCAACCCTGCATAAAACAGATAAAACGACAGCAATTCCTGCTCCGGCTATACTGGCCGATAATTTGGTCAAAAAATGAGTCAACTGAGAGCCCGATTTTTTCAACGAGAGCAAAGTGTTCTTTCCTTTTTGCTGTCGATCGACTATAACGGATAAAAGGCTTTCGCATGCATGAAGATAGCTATTGTTGTAGGCCTCTCTTTCTTTTAAGGACTTGCTGTTGGTTTTCTTCTTCTGTGATGCCTTTTCCTTCAATTTACAAGGGCTGGAGACCAAAATAATGGGGGGAATATGTAAGAAAAAGGAACAAAGATTGTGTAATCTAAAATATTCTCGTATTCAGTGATGATTTTTTCTTCCAAAATCGAAATGCGAGTACGATAATTTGGTTGGAACTGGAATATGGTAAATGTGTAGTTATTTCATTGAGCAGTAGCTGAGTAAACGAACAAACCTTTCTAGTCAATAAGAATTAAATGCTGGCGAAAAAAAAAAAAAATTGAAATCGAATCAGTTTGAAGCTGAAAGTCGACTTTTCACCTCTTTAGGACAGCTGTCTCGGTTGCAGAGACCTTTGATGCATCCGTATTGACGCGTGCTCTTCTCCTCCTGCAAGATGAAAATGAAAACAAAAGTTTCAAAATCGGGAGTTACAGTTTTGCATATTATTATTGGCATTTAAATACTGGAGTTTAAAAAGACATACGAGGAATATATTATATACTACTCAAATCCTTTTCATGCACGACGGGAATTTGGTTTAAGAATTTTATAATGGCATATAACAACAGAGTACAATATCACTAAACACACTCGCGCACTCACACACTAATCAGCGGCGAACAAATTGAAAAATGAAAATTAAAAAATATGAAAGTAAAAAGAAGCCGATACCTCTCAAAGAAAGGGACCAGCAGTGTCTGGCTACTAGACTTAGTTGTATTCTTGAACGAGGAAATTTCGGTAATAACTGAAATGAAGTCACTCATCTCAGTGCTAGTAGAATTACACGGTAATTGTCCTAAAAAAGGTTGGCTGAGGTAGAGTTCTCTTGTCGGGTGTATAAGATCATGCAAAAGCTGGCCATCACTAAAGCACAATGAGGAGCAAGAAGCAGCAAATGCCTGCCGAGATAAATCCTCGATTGGTAATCTATGTCCCATCAGACCATTCAGCGCGGATAAATCGAGCAAATCGCCTTGTTTTTCAGTCGATTTAGACCCTAGAAGCTTCAGGATCTTCTCGAGTCTGGCATAACGTTCAGCAATCCCGGAACTCAAGACTGCTGAATCTGAATATGAATCTGTCTCTACAAAAAATAAAATAATAATGAATCGTTTATACACTTTTACCTCGTCCAAATGAATATATTTGAACAAGCAGTACAGATTAAGAAGGATTACTCTCAATTCATACTCAAAATCTAACTCAACTTTAATTCAACTCAACTATCCTCGATATTATCAATATAATTAAATAATACCGACCATTATTCTTACACATCACATCACTTTTAATTTACTATTCATTCACTCATAAAATTTTTACTAACTATCACCTTACAGCATCTTTCTCTTACTTTTACATCAAATCAATTTTAATTGTTTTATTTTAAATATTATCTTGATATAAAATCAAAATCCCACTAACAACTAACCATACCACTTTTTTTTTTTCAAAATTAAATGTGGTTAACCAAAAAAACTCATTTTAGCGGATATATTTGTATACAAACACGCCTTCCCAAATACCATTACTCTCCTGTATATGTTTCTTTTGTGAGAATTGCATATTCTTAGGTGGGACGAGGGGAAGTGTTACAATAACATAATAAAGAAATCACTTTTATTTTGTTTTTAAAGGTAACTCTGTTTTTTTTTTTTTTATATGATTAGATTATACCTCACAATTGTCTAAGGCTATCTCTCACAAGCAAAGTAAATAAGTTATAGCAAATATGCTTTTCTGTTCTGTTCTCGTGACTATTTATATAGCAGCACATTATTACATGATAAGGTTTAAATAAATTAATCTATATTTAGCAAAATAGAAAAATCTCGAGATATGTAAACCTTGAAATTCAGCGAGTATGGGCCTTTTGGAGGTTGAGTCAATCGTGACGAAGGGATTATTAGAACCAAGCAACCCACCATCAGATCTCAGCTCCTCTTTTTGCTGCAGACTTAAGTTAAATGAGAGGGGATGAACCAGTTCTTGGTTTGGCCCGTGATAGGGAAGAAAATGGTGAAAGTCCTGTTACACAGAGGAGAATAAATAAACGAAACCGATAGAAATTGGAAAGGAACTTTAAACTAAGGAACTTCTGGTCATACATTAAGCTATTATTTCTTATCTCTGTTCAAAATTTAAGCACAAATCCTTAATATACGAGTGAGATCAATGTCAAACTCATCTTCCAATGCAAATATCAAGAATGCCTAGGCAAGGACACTAATCACATGGTTCGTTCGAATCAAATACGATCATATTCGCATAGTCTTTAATAAATAACAGTGTTGAATTCGAGCAATAAGAACCCAAAGTTACACTGCACGAACAAGCACATCAAATAATTTATCTAACCAACATATTAGAATGACTATATACACAAGGAAAATTGTATAAACTAACATATACACAAACAACAGTCAATTCTTCAAGATCCTTCAGTTTCTATCTCAATAACCCAAACATCAACTCAATCCACAACACAATATCCATTCGTTTTTTTTTCCACAAAGACTCCATTTTTAACATGAACCAAAAATCAATTTTCACATCTCACCAGAACAAAACCAGATANAAAAAAATAAATAAATAAATAAATAAATAAATAAAAATAAAAATAAAAACAAAAAAGCACAAAGCCAACTCTTACCTCAGACAACCTGTTTGAAACAAGACGCGGGCAGCCATGTGAAGCCATCAAGCATAGCTCCACCATCTTTTTTGGTCAAGATTCAATTTTTACCCAGCTATTAACTATTACGCTCTAAATTCGGACAACCAAAATTGCTCTTGCCATCTTATAAGGGTCACAGCATATTTTGGCTTTATCGGTTTATCCTCCTTCGAACCTCACATTGCTCACAAGATTTTTATTCTAAAACCAAGGCCCTCATTCATCTGCAGTTGAAAACGGAAAATAAAGATAGTGAATAAACAATTTGTAATTTTGTAATTTTATGATGTGATGTGAGATAACAATGGGGATCGTGTGGTTGTCTAGAGATTTCCAGGTTGGGAATCCTGTTACTGATAGGGAAAGGTTTTATTGGGCTAATTCAGCTCTTGGATTCTTATGATTGATTGATTGTCAAGCATTTTTTTTTTATTCTTTCAAATAGAAAAATTTTAAATTGAATTGCACACCTACCTTAAAATAATCTAATAAATAATTGTTATCCCCTTCCATATAGATAATTCTCGAGTATGCTTAACTTGAATGGCAGACCAGTCTCAAGTGCTTCATGATCTTATTTGACAAAATTTTAAGCTTTTCTATTTATTTTAGATGAATTTTAATTTATTTTTAATTCAAAAGTAACTAAGTTTGAAATATCCATAAATATACTAGATATTTATAGTCTTTTTAAAGAGCATTAATTATGTTTTAATTTTATTTTATATTGTAGATGTGATCTATAAGGTATATTTTTTTTCAATCTTTATTTTTTTCTCATTTTTATTTTAAAATTGTAACAAATTTACTAATGCAAATTATACATATATTTAAAAGGTAATAAAATATTTATAGTCATTTTTAAGAGCATTAATTATGTTTTAATATAATTTCTTGTAATAGACGTGGTTTATAAGGTATAACTTTTTTTTTCTCAATTTTTTTTTCTCATATTTCTTTTAAAATTATATTAAATTTACTAACTTAAATTATAAAAAATTTCAATAAATCATATTTTTTTTATGTATTAACAGTATGTTATGTATTATATATCAAATTATTCATGTCTTGATGAGTTTCGCTTTGACATCGATATTATACATGCAAAATAAATAAATAATTATATTTTATCTTTATAATTAAAATTAAATTAACTTTACATATTAATATGAAAAAGTATAATTCTTTAAACTAACGTAACTACAAAGTAGTTTTCTTATAAAAATTAAAAAATATATATATAGTATAAGATGGTATGTCGTGTAAATGACAGTGTTATTTTTTTTTTTTATTATTTATTTTTAAATTTCTTAATAAGTACCCTTGGATATTACTAATAATGTCTCAAGTAGGCCATAAGCTCGTTAGCTATGTTTAATTATGTTTAGATTTTATCTTATATTATCTATAAGGATTGATAACCATTGAGATACAACTTTTTATATCATTCTTTGCAATCTTTATAGTTCTCATTGTGCTTATTGTGGATTGAGGTATTCCAATTTATAACAATAATAGACTATTAAATATATAAATTTATATATAAAAAAAGTAATTATCAAAAAATAAAGCAATTTATCCAACTTCATTTTCATAATTTCAGCATATCTTTTATAAAAAAAAAAATGGTAACTTTTCGTAATTTTTTATTTAAATGAATAAATTTAAAAATTGTAATAAGCACACTTGTGATTCCAGAAATCTGCAAATATACACTATTTTAATTTCTATTGCATTAGTCATGATATTAGTGTTGTAAAAAGTAAATGTGATATCTATCCCTATCTCTCTCTATATATAAAATGATACAAGTAATTTAATGCAAAATAAATAAATAAACCATTTTTTACCGTTAGTTATGACAATAAGCAATTGCATTTCATGCTATTTGAGTAATAATATAATTTTTAATTATTATATCATATAATAGTTATTCTTGAACTTAGGTAACTATATTTTACACTAAATGGTATATGAAAGTTACATAACATAAAAATCTGCATTGTAAAAGTTTTTAACCTAAATTTATCCATTCTAGAATCGATACTATCCATTTTTTTTTTTCTCATTTCATTAAGCGATTACTTTTCAAATTAATTAGTTTTAATGATGTAGTCAAACTCTTAAAATTGCATAAACAATTGTTATAATAGTGAATTTAATATTCTTATAGCTAATTAATTGACCATTGTCATTCAAAATCATTATTCATTACATTTCATCCAATCAATATAGTGATTCATAAGTTGTTAAAATTTTGTACTGTTTATTTACTAATGTTTCAAGTTTTTAAAATATAATATAATTATATAATTTATAAGTTTAACATTATACGAATACATACAACTCATTTATTTACATTCGTGCATATGCACAAAATCACATAACAACAGTGTATTAAAAGTAATAAATATTTATTATGCAAGATTAATAAATAGTTTCATAATACATTATAATTAACATCATTTTGTTAGATAAATTATATATAAGTAGTAATTATTTATACATAATATTATACGCTTTAATATAGTTAAAAAAAAAATTGTTACATTATTTTGTGTATTTTGTTTTGAAAATACATAATAAAAAACATTTAAATTTCCTTAAGAAAATGTAAGGTAATAATTTTATTTATAGTTTTTGAATCATAATATGATAGATTGATAAAGTGGCTAAAAGAGAGAAACCAATTACCAGTCCATTTCATAAAAGAGATAAACTATTAATTATCTATACTTATATAATAAGGGGTACCATTTACGAAATTTAGTAAGTTGAAAAGTCAATGCAATAAATGCATTACTATTTTGAGCAATATAATATAATATCATATCTATACTTATATAAAATGAGATTCTATTTACTATATTTACTATTCAGAAAAGTCAACTGCATTAAATGTCATTACTATTTTGGTATTATAATATTTTATTTATTTAATTGATTTATTATTTGTTTTATTTTAAAAAGGTAAGTATAATAAAAAGATTTTAATAATAAAAAAATCAAATACCAAATAAAAATGTACACTTTGACTTATTTGATTATATTTGGTATTTGATTATACCAAAATATATTCCTATTTAGTATATACATTAAATACTTACTAAAATATTTATTTGTTTTATTTGTCAAAGTTAATTATAGATTTGTTTATATTATCAAATCATAAAAAAATATTAAATCCATATTGTAAAAAAAATAAAAAAATCATATAATTTTATAACAATTCTACTACACTATTTAACAATATCTCTTTTTTATTATATAATAAAATAATAATTAAATATTATATGGTGAACAACAATAAGTAAAACTGTTACTTTCTCTGATATCAAGGGATAAATTTTTATGCTAAAATTAAATTTTTATTAGTATAAATATTTTAGTGAGATAATATATTAATTATTTTACAAGCTAGCCATAACATGCTCATATTTAATGTTTTAAAAGATGTAGAAAAAAACTTATAATAACTCTATTGTTTTTTAGACTTAAACGTTGATTAAAAGAAGTAAAAATTGCTAATTTTTTAGACTTAAACGTTGATTAACACCATAGATTGAGAGTCTTTATTTAGTAAAATTCCTAATTGTAATAAAAAAATTAATTTTTGCTATATTTTAGAATATCTTTAAATTTGTTAAAAAAAGAAAAAAAAAAAACTACAATGAAAAAAGCAAGTCAGCTATATATCGATTTGTTGTACTCCTCAAATCACATTCACAATTTGACTACAAGGAAAGAAACTCATTGATTAAAATATTATTTTGTTAGTAGTCTTATTGTACAAGAGACTTTAAGACTCCACTTGAATATTATAAAACTTTTATTGAACATTGTACAATTTTCTTGCGTATTATAAACTTTTATTGAATATTGAATCTTATAATATGATATTCTCCAAATAAATATATCCCGTGCTTCGCACGGGTCACGTACAATATATATCCCGTATATTTTTCTTTATTCATGTATATAATTATAAACCTGGATAAATAGCCGTGCACCTTGTGCATCGCACGGGCTCTGTATTAGTTCTTATTAAATTATCAACGATTACATTTATTTATAGGGTAACATACCTCGGTCCACGACCTTGTTTACAGGGTAACATAACTCGTAGCAATTTATTTTTGCGACTTTACAGTTATAAATAGAGATCACGTTTTTTTCCCTTCTCTGCAAACGTATTCTCTCTCTCTAAAAGCTCCGACCGTCGCCGGAACCCTAGAAATAGAGGAGCCCATCTCGTCGATTTTCCTTTCCAACGGAAAAACGCGCGATTTCCTCACCTTCGGCTCGATCAAAGACCTCAATTCACCTGGTCGAAACCCTAGGATGTCGAGAAGCTAATCTCGTTGATTTTCATATTTCACCGGAAAACGGAGGTTTACTCACCGCCGATTTCCCGTGGTCTTCCGCCTGTCCAATTATTTTCCGATTTCACCAGGTCTGACCTCAATTTCCTCAGATTACACATTTTGTTTACGCAAATCTATTTCCCAATTGAAGCATAGAATCATTATTTTTTTGTAGATATTCAATAAGAACTACCGTGGATGGTCGGAATGGGTAGGGTTTACCAGGAGACGGTGAGGGCCTCTTCTTCCTCCGCGTCTCCATCTTCGCCGGCCGTGACAACCTCGACGTCAGTAACAGAGACCGTCAATGGTTCTCACGAGTTTAAGATAACAGGCTATTCGCTGTCGAAGGGAATGGGAATCGGGAAGTATATTGCATCTGATACGTTCATGGTTGGCGGCTATACGTGGGCGATTTATTTTTATCCTGATGGGAAGAGCGTGGAGGATAATGCTACATATGTTTCGCTTTTCATTGCTTTAGCTAGTGAAGGCACGGACGTAAGGGCGCTCTTTGAGCTGACCCTTTTGGATCAAAGTGGCAGGGTGAGGCACAAGGTTCATAGCCATTTCGCTAGAGCATTGGAGAGCGGGCCCTACACTCTTAAATACCGAGGCAGCATGTGGTGGGTTTTCATTTTATGTTGGTGCGTTCTTTTGGGGGGTGGGGGGGTTAATGAAATGTTTTTGGAATATGAAGGGTGAACACTTCACTATTACAGTGATGCAGAAATGCAGTTAGGGATGTTAATGTGGGAATATATATGCAAACAAGATGAGATGGTCCAGTTGGACTTCAGATGGTAGCTGTCTGAGTAAGATTGTTGTTTGTTTGTTTGTTTTCTTTTGGTATTGTGCATATTCACTTTTGCTTACCCTCACAGTGCTAGATCATATTTCTTGCGTCTCTGTAGGTCTCCTATCTGACATGTTTGTCTGTTAATTAATTATATGAAGTGGTGAATTGAATTGGCGCCTTCTTGCTATATTACAACTTTTTGATTATTAGCAGTTGTTCCTTTTTAAATATCTGTTTTTGTGGTTTTTAAGGTTTGAAGGATCAATCTAAGCCCATATGATTGGTGTGAGGCCTACAATACGTTCTGCATATAGTGATTCTGAATTTTTTATGCTTATCTTGGCCCTAGTATTACGATTTTTAGTCAGCAGCATGCCTCATATTTGAAGTAATTGTTTGTTAGGTTGCATTATAAGAAAATTTATGTTCATTTAGTAATTTTTCTGGCTTGAAAACTTGCATTCACTCGGTTAAGGACATATGAATGCACAAGAAAAAATAAAATAAAATTGCTGGTGGCTATGCTTACTGATTCTGATTTGAGTTTGATAAAATTGTTGCTGAATTGGATTTTTAGTTGGTACATCATAGGGATATCATTGGCTTGAAGTTAGTGTTGATTGATCTCTATTCGCAGCATAATATCGTAGAAGCATAAGCTGTAACGTTGACTTTGGTGATTGGCCGAGTGATTATTGTTTGAGTTACTTGAATGGAAGATGGGGAGTCTATTTATGTAAAAAGCTTTTTGAAAATTCTATATGTAGAGTATATTCGAAAAATGTGAAAAAAATTGTTGCCAGATGATTTATGGAAAGGAGAAAAAATGCAGTTTGCCAAAGGTCCGAAGGGAGATAAAATATTGTATAAATTGGTTGCAGGGGTTACAAACGTTTTTACAAAAGATCTTCCCTGGAAACATCTGATTACCTGAAAGATGATTGCCTTCATGTTCGTTGCTGTGTTGGTGTAGTTAGATCTCACACAGAGGGACCTAAGATCTACTCGATAACAGTGCCTCCTTCAGATATTGGTCAGCATTTTGGGCAGTTGCTGGAAAGTGGAAAAGGCACTGATGTAAATTTTGAAGTTGACGGAGAAACAATTTCTGCTCACAAGTTGGTTCTTGCTGCTCGTTCACCAGTATTCAGAGCTCAACTATATGGTCCAATGAAGGATCACAATACACAGCATATAAAGATTGATGATGTGGAGCCACCTGTTTTTAAGGTATTTTGTGAATTCCTCTGAAAACCACTGTAGGAACCTATTATTGTTTTTCTACTGTGGTTTTGATTGGCTTTTGGAGTTCCGTCATTTTTTCTATATGGCAACTAACATTGCAATAATTGTTAGAAGTGTTCACTCTCTGACCCTGGCACTTTCTCCGGTTCACATTTCAAGACATGGGTGAACAAGAATTTTATCATCTCAAATGAAGTATCAGCGTAGCATAACTAACACTAGTTCTAGAGATGTTAAACGGGCTAGCCCTAACGGTTTCGGGTTAGCCCTAGCGGGCTTTGGGTTAAACGGTTTGGGCCTAAAAAGCCCGGATTTAAACGGGTTACCAAAAAAAGGACCTAACCCTAACTCTAGCGGGCTTCGGGCTAAACGGGCTATGCGGGCTATGGCTATACTAATAATAATAATAATAATAATATATAAAAAAATAAAAATAAAAAGAGTAAAAAATATAAAAAAAATAACAACGGCTAGTTAAAAATTGTTTTCAACGGCTATTTAGTATTATCGTTCTGATTGGCTTAAATATTTTGGTATGAAGTACAATAACAATATTGTTAATAATTATCTTTCAAAATCATAATAATCCATTACAACTTGTAAAGTGGAATATCAAAATTGTAATATACATGGAATCTAAGAGCATATTACTTACTTGATGCAAACATTTACACCGCCTAACCCTAGTTAAACGGGCCAGCCCTAGCGGGTTCCGGGCTAACCCTAGCGGGCTTCGGGCTAAACGGTCCTGGCCTAAAAAGCCCTGATTTAAACGGGCTACTAATAAAAGGACCTAACCCTCTTTTTTTTCGGGCTAAACGGACCGGCCCGTCGGGCCAAGGACCATTTAACATCTCTAACTAGATCTATATTTTCAAAGGCTTACTGTAAAAGTACTAAAAATTTATTCCTAGTAGGATTTCATACATGCCATAAAGCATAATAGGATAGTGCATGGTTGTCGCATTGTGTGTTTATATATATGTATTAATTCCTTAAGTTCATATGCAAGTAATTTTAATCTGTTACTCTAGACTATATATATCTACTTTCCCTCATACCCTGTGACACTTTATGATGCGTTGAATAAATTTATTGTAGATTACGATAAATTCGGAATTTAATACTGTAAATTTTCATCATCACGAATTTCCAGTGCTCACTTTCTTCATGTAGAGTTGTAGATGATTGTTGCAACCTTTTCTCTTTCCAACTGTTTATGCAATTTGCTTCAGCTAAACATAGCGAACTAGCATTATGGTATCTTCTATAAATTAATGAACAAGGCTAATATATAGGTGCTATGTGTTGATGAGGTCTATTCTAGAAATTGGAACAGATTTAATTATGCATTAATTGGTCCATTTGTTCTTTTAGTGATGCTTGTAGTTTCGGTTATGAGAAACTTAATCATGAGTGTGTATATGTGGCTGGTTGGATATGGTTCACCTTTTCCATTATTTGGATTGCTGCATTGATGTGTTATCCATAAGGCACATTCACTTGTCAATTGTTTGTGGCAATTTGCTCAAATTGGAAATTAGAATTGTATTTAGCAATTTTTTTTACATACATTCATGAATTAGTTGAGTAGTTGTATTTTCTCTTTAGCTTTTACAACATTTTTTGTTTTCTGCTGGTTGGAACTTTGCACTATTGCAGGCATTACTTCATTTTATCTACTGGGATACACTTCCCGACTTTGAGGAACTTACTGGAATGAACTCAAAGTGGGCCTCAACTCTAATGTCACAGCATCTACTTGCTGCAGCCGATCGATATGGTTTAGATAGGCTCAGATTGCTGTGTGAGGCTAACCTCTGTGAGCAAGTTGCCATTAATACTGTTGCAACAACACTAGCACTGGCAGAACAACACCACTGTTTTCAGCTGAAATCCGTCTGTCTCAAATTTGTTGCACTTCCCGAAAATCTCAGAGGTAGTAAATTTTTGAGTTTTGCTTTTAGCTTTGTGTTTTTTTTAATGGTTTGGTTGGAGAGGCATTTTTTCTAGAGTTAAATGCCAAAGTTATACCTGAGGTTAGATCATTATCAGAAAAAAACTCATCCAACTTTCAAAATCACAAAAACTACCTCTCAAGAGTTTATTTTCTTACATTTACTGCGTATTTGTATAATTAACACTGAATCAAACGAAATATATTTTGGACAGCTGTTATGCAAACGGATGGTTTCGAGTACCTTAAAGAAAGCTGCCCGAACTTGCTGACCGAGTTATTGGAGTATGTTGCGAGGATCCATGAGCACTCGATTATCGAGAAGCAAGGAATTGACTGTGTAATGGACGGAAGTGATGCCAACGGTAGACGCGTGAAGCAAAGACTGTAGATGTTTGCTGTTGGCTGGTAAATTGTCCCTAGCCAGGAAAGAGAATATATATAGCCTATCGACATTTGGGAAGAAAAAATTTTCCCAGTTTGTAAATAAATGAATGCTTTGTATTGTTGTTATTCTTGTGATCTCAAAATGGGCAAATTTTATTCATGGCATCAGGCATATGTTGTAATATGTTGAAAACTTTAGATTTTTCTATGTACTCTGCTGGAAAATTGAATGTTTGTGTGTATTTTTGTTGACTTACTCATGGTTATGGGAATGTAAATATGAGACATTTGTCTGTAATTGAGCTGCTGCTGAACATCACTTTGGACTTCCGAAAATGGTTTGCTCTTGAATATTAATTTATTATGATAGAAGTGTTTGTTTTTTTTAATTTAATCGAGCCTACAAAAACTCGGTAGATCTAAATAATATATGTGTTATTTTTTATCCATTTGTCCATCAAGCTTGATCAAAAAATGAATTTAGGGATGACAATGATTGACATGATACATAATTTAATATGACACCATTGAATAATATTATTACATAGACGAATGACATGATATATTCAGTTAAATTTAGATTTAGCTTCATATTTTGTGTTCGAATAAAATAGATAACTTGATAATATGATAGTGAAAGTAGGTAATAATATATTTGGTTAAATTTATATTTAGCTTCATATTTGTGATCTAATAAAATAGATAACTTGAAAATATGATAGTGAAAAACGAAGACACACTACAACCATCTGAGATATGGTGTTTGATAGTAGTATTTGATGGAAATTTTGTTATCCTTTTCCTTTAAATGTATTAATAATTAGCATCCCACGTGAAATATATTGACCCTTACAAAATAGGTAAATAATGATCTTCATTATTATTATTTTTTTTGTAACATTTATTTGTAAATAAATATTGCCTATTTAGGTGGGGACCTTTCCGTGTTCAGTGCAAACTTCAGGGACCTTTCTGCAAATTGTACTCATATTTATACGCGCTCTGCAAGAGTGCAACACCCACCCGCTTAGCTCCCACAGTTTATCGAGCTCAGCTTTTGGATTGAAAACATAAAAAACCATTGCCATTTGCCCACCTGAGAAATTCATATCCCCGCGGATAAAAATGGTAAATTTAGGTTATTTTGTTCATATCTCTCCGTTGTTTGATTTTATCAATAATCTAGGGTTTAATCTCGCGTTTTGTCTTGCTTCGTTTTCGCAGTTGTTCTTCTCGTACTTCAAGGATTTGGTGGGGAGAGAAGTTACGGTGGAATTGAAGAACGATTTGGCGATAAGGGGAACCCTTCATTCGGTGGATCAGTATCTCAACATTAAGTTGGAGAATACGAGGGTTGTTGATCAAGACAAGTACCCCCACATGGTATTTTTTTAATTATTGTTCTTTTCTATTTCATCTGTATTGTAAAGATTAGCGTTTTGGTTTTTCGAAAGCGATTGTATATCTTGGTTCACGGTTATGTGAGGTTGCTGTAGAGGTGTGTTTTCTGGTAGAATTTGATGCGAGGATGTTTCTGGGGTTTAATTAGGGTTTTAGGGTTGATAGTTAGTACATTCGTAGGCTTACTCTAGAACAGTATGGTTATGTGTGATGTGATTGCTGTTGAGGTGCGATTTCTGGAAGAATCTGATGCAAGTGTATCTGAGGTTTAATTAGGGTTTTAGGGTTAATATTTCTAGAGTTTAGTATGTTCTGAGGCTAACACTAGAACACAAGGTGTATTGATTATTTTGGTTATGTACATATTGCTTTGTGCACGATTAATGGGAGATGAGAGTTCGGTTTCTATGATGGGAAGAACATTGGGGTGTTAGTTTGTATACTCAAATTATTGGTTCTGTTTCTAAGTTACCAGCTTAACTGCTGTATTCATTTCCTTATTTTCCAGAGCCATCCATGTTAAGCTCGAGTTTTTTTGGATTATGCACTGATGGTATGCATGTTCGTGAGTTGTGTTGATTGAGTTATTAGTTTCCTGAAGTTATACCTAGATTGCTATTGGTTATCCATCGAATCGTCGTTAAGAACATTATCTAGATGTGGAGCTAGTTTTTTTATTTAATTGAAACACTACGGCTTAGGAATATTTACATTTTTCTTACACTATGTTGTTGGTTAATTAATTTATTTATTAGATTGAAGGAGGTCAAATGTTTATGAAGGCACCC
Source organism: Striga asiatica (assembly GCA_008636005.1). Lineage (NCBI taxonomy): Eukaryota > Viridiplantae > Streptophyta > Magnoliopsida > Lamiales > Orobanchaceae > Striga > Striga asiatica. Next base: position 3,345,113 of record BKCP01000001.1, read on the forward strand.
GTCACGTGTAGGCATAGTATAGCAAAGTGATTGTCCCACATTTTCTTTTTTGAGCTTTTGAAACATTCTGTTTGGATTATTTCATTAGGTATACTAATCTGGACTTTGAAATAAACTCGTGTGTCTATATTTCTTGCATTGATAAACCTTTTCCCACAGAAAGCAACATTCGTGTTGTAATACTATGTTATTTGGTTCAGCTCTATTCTAAACATTTTATATATATATATCATACCAGATGCTTTTGTTCTTTACCACACCTCAATTTAATTTAACTGGTATTATTTTATGATATGACAGCTTTCAGTTCGTAACTGCTTCATAAGAGGATCGGTTGTGAGGTATGTCCAACTGCCGCCAGAGGGAGTTGATGTCGAGCTGCTTCACGATGCAACTAGAAGAGAAGCTCGTGGGGGCTAAGCTTGTCTTTCATTTTTAGTGTACTTTTAAAGCTTCCAAAGAAGCAGTAGTCCATTCGTTTGGAAACTTACCGAGGCTTTTTTCACATTTTTGTATCATCTTTGGGAGTTTTTTCTCGAAAATTTTCCACACATGGGACCTGTGGAAAAGATCATTTTGTTAACTAAGCTTCAGGTTTTTGTGATGTAGTTGAGACAGAGTTGGATGATTGATTTGCATGTATAATGAATGAAAAGACAAAAGTAGTTTTAAAGATGTTTGGTTGTGTGTGTGTTCAACAAATTATGGGATCTCTTTAAGGATTGGTATATGTTGTAGATGTACTGTGGCAATATATACAGAGAAAATAATAAAAATATGCAGATAAGCTCTTTGCAAGTAAATGATGAAAGCATAAATGTCAAAAATGTTCAGATATGCTCTGGGCAAAGTAAATGATGAAAGCATAAATGTTCAAGTGATGTAGGCAAGCGTATGAGTGGGAAAGATAAACGAGATTCTCTCGATAAAACTCATAAGAGTCAATAAATTCTTATTATCAAATTCACTGCAAATAACAAAGAAGAATGACTCTTTAAATAAGACTCCTAAAAGATAAACGAGATTCTCTCGATAAAACTCACAAGAGTCAATAAATTCTTATTATCAAATTCACTGCAAATAACGAAGAAGAAGGACTCTTTAAATAAGACTCCTAAAGCCGTAAACCTAACTTGTTCACCAATCTATTAAATAATAATAATATTAATTATTATTATATTTATTCTGCATCATCAAGCCTCCAAGCCTAATTAAAAAGTTAGTTGATATAAGTACATGTAGTTGAAACTTTAGTTATATAAGTGGGTATGTTTTAGTTGATAATCCATTTGTTAAGTAATAAATAAATCCGTTGTTTGTAAGTTAATTTGGAGGTAATAGGTTATAGCTACTGGCCAACAACTAAAAAAAATAGATAATATTATGAAATTGCTTGCTTTAGGATGAAGTTTATAAGTTATTTAAATAATTAGCTTCTACACTTGCCGAACACACTCAAATGTTATTTTGTAAGCAGGTGTAGGCTTAAAATATGTATCAAATATTTCACATTTATCTATATCACATACAAGATGTAGTTAAAATAATAATCAAGTAAGAACTTTCATAACGCTATCTATAAACGTGTGCAATACCCTTTTTAATTATTATTTTTATTTTCAATTATGTGGAATGATATTTTATATTGTATTTGTTGATACTTTTAATTATAAGTTATAACTTACTTTTAAAAGCATCAATAAATATATTAATTTCAATTCAGTCAATCAATTTATCATAAATTATCTATTTCCTCCGCCTTTTGCAGCCTCAGCTCAGCCATGGAGTCCGGCGATGATCTTCCAAAAACCCTAGTAACGTCAACCAAGAGGTATCTCCCCATCTCCTTTTACC
>BKCP01000001.1:3347718-3365878 GCA_008636005.1 Striga asiatica
AAAAACAAATGGTCTTCTTTTATGTAGTTGCATACAAGAAAGAACTTTTTTCCGTAGTATGAGTTTTCTGCAAAAAATTGAAGTTAGATGAGAGACAACGAATGAGATGATTCAGTTATGGTTAGCAATAACTACTAATTGTTTAGCATTTGCATTTGTTTCCCTCGGATAAATATTTGTTTTATAAGTCAACCCAAGCTCCGCCTTTGACTTCGGTTTTTTAAAGCGTCGTTCAGGGAAGTATGAAGATGCCTTATTCAGAATCGCTAATATACGACCCTCCACCGAACAATGAAATTGCCGATTTTGGTCATTCTGAGGCAGTTGCTTTAGAGTGTGAGATGGTCGGTTGTGGTAGTGATGGGTCCCTTGATGTGTGTGCAAGGGTTTGCCTTGTGGATGAGTATGAAAAGCCGATTTTTCATACTTACGTGCTACCTCAAATTCCAGTCACCAATTACAGGTGCCTTCTATTTTGTATGTAGATCGTGGTTTTGAACTCTGTTCATGTGTATTAAATATTAATTGCTCATTAATGTTTGCTTTAGGTACGAGATTACAGGCATCACAGAGGATCATCTGAGAGAGGCCATGCCGCTTGAGGAAGTGCGTGAGAAGATTCTTGATATTCTCTACAATGGGGAGTCGATTGGGATATTAAGGCTGCATGGAGGGAAAGGTAGAATTCTTGTGGGCCATGGGCTCGAGCACGATTTGGATCGCCTAAAGATGCATTATCCCGATCTTTTGATCAGGTGAAGTGGTTCGGTGGCATTTAAAGGTTATTGCAGTTTTTTTCAGTGAATCACCAAAGGAAAAATGAAAATAAAAAAGGTTGATTTGCAGCCGATTAAGGCTATGTTTGGTAATCAAATAAGCTATAAGTAGCTTATTTGGTTAGTTTATAAGCTCTCTGTGTTCAAATAAGTTTCGTTTGGTAGGACGAACTTTTTTAAAAAGCTTGAGCTTATCTCATAAGCTTCTTTAGGGAACTTTTCAAATAAGTTCGTTGAGATTTTTATATGAAGCTAATTTTATTGAACACTTTTATCATAATAAGCTAGCTTTTCAGCTATAATTCATAATCTATAAGATCGAAAATCACTTATCAACTATCAGCTAGTTTTTTCAATCCAAACCTATAGACTTGTCTATAGGTGGAATCACAATTCCATTCGGTCTCGTGAACTTAAAAGGCAAATGTAACGAGGAGTGGAATAAAGTGGACAGTGTTATAAAAGGATTTTTTTTTTTTNAATATGTATTTTCTTTTCTTATCTGCAGAGATACAGCAAAGTACCCGCCTTTAATGAAAACGAATCTTGTAAGCCACTCTCTCAAATACCTAGTCAAGACCTATCTCGGGCAAGTTTTTCTCATCCCTCGATTATCTTTGGTTTGCCGTTCCATTTTGCAAATGCCATGATATACTTCCATCAACATCTGTTGCATGGGAATCGGTTATAACTTATATCTTATCGTTTTCACTAATGCAATAGTTGGATAAATTAGTCCGGATGATCAACCTAATCACAACGAGTTTCATCATTTTTTTAAATATTATGAATAACCCTTGAAACATCACAAAATAGTTGCATAAATTAGTCCGAATGTTTAACCTAATAATCACAATGAGTTTCATCACTTTTTTAAATATTATGAATAACCCTTGAAACATCACAAAATAGTTGCATAAATTAGTCTGAATGTTTAACCTAATAATCACAACGAGTTTCATCATTTTTTTAAATATTAAGAATAGCCCTTGAAACATCACAAAATACCCATTGAGTCCCGTATGCGCCAAACAGATCTTGACTAATATTGGAAATTTCTAAAGATCGACCTTTTTCATTTCCTTTTAATGACATTAGAACATCTGAAAAAAGCGTCGCGCAATAAAATTTACGTGCGCATAACTCTTGCATCACGAGCAATTTTGTGACATCAATTTAAGGTGTGTTTGTATATACCAATAAAACTCAATTCATACTAAAATTTAACTCAACTTTAACTCAACCCCACTATCTTCAATATTATCAATATAATTTAATAATATCAATCAATTATTCTTACACATCATATCAATTTAATTCAATATTAATCAACTCCCATAATTTTAACTAATCATCACTTCACATCACCTCCCTCTTACTTTTACATCAAATCAAATTTAATTATGTTATTATAAATATTATTTTAATATAAATTCAAAATCTTACTAACAACTAATCATACTACATTTTTCCAAATTAACTCTGGCTAACAAAAAAAACTCATTTTGAGCGAATATATTTGTAGCCAAGCACGCAACTAAATGCAATATTTCTAGTAGTATAGTTGTCATGATGCTTTGGCATAATCCATAATTCCATATGAAGGTATGAAATCCAGTCAGGATTGCATGATCCATATGAAGGTTCCGTATCTGTAATGAGACTCTACAAGAGATTACGTGCTGAAAAGCACCAAACGAGCAAGAGAAACTTGTCATTGGCTTCTCGGGTTTCGCACAGTTTGATGAACGGTCACTATTCATTCAGCACCCGAGAAATCGAGAATATGACACCGGATGAGCTTTTTGATATCTCGAAATCAAATTACAGGTGTTGGTGTTTGGATTAGCAGCTAGATCGATATTTAGCGGGAAACTCTCACCTAAAATTGCGAAAAAAAAAAAAAGGCTTTGAATTTGAATATAGTGATACATGTAGTTGCAAATGTATATAGTTTGAACTATAATTTTAATTCACAAATATCTTGTTACAGATGTTTGGTTCAAATATGGACAAATATAGGGCTATTATTTTTCTTCTTCTGTGTAGATTATTTTGAAAAGGAGAATATTCATAATTTGATTTGCAGTAATTTTGGAATAACTTGTTCTTGTTTCAGTTATTCAATTAAATATATATTATCGTTCCAAATATATGACATTTACCTGTATAAATTGTGGTTTCGATAAGATGTGACATTTAACTATATAAATTGTGGTTCGATATCGAAAAGAATTCTCCTTTCATCTACAAGAATTCTCCGAAACATTATTATTCAATGAAAAGAATTCTCCTTTCATAGAACTTACATAATGTTAAAAATTAATAATTGAGAACAATTGTTTTCTAAATATTATATTTATCATAATTTGTTAAATAAAAATTAATCATTTTAGAAGATTAAGTGATTTTAGTTTTTAATAATATAAAATTTATAACTTTAATTTTCAGTCATTAACTTATTAAATAAGTGTACAAATTGATACATAATAAAAAAGAAATAATAAAACTAAACAAAACCACATTGAGGAAAATAAAATAATTGCTATGGCCCTTTCAACTAGTGGGCCAATCACTCTCAGGCCAAGATGGTATTGTTCCATTTACGGGCATGAAAAAAAATATGTTCCTATATTTCGTGAATCCCGTTTGCTTTCTTTAGCACTTTTTGTTGTTTTAAAAAAATATATTTAAACAAGATTTGTCACAGGTTTACAAAGAGAACACCATTTTATGTTTTGTTTGTAAACCTTAAAGCTGTCTTCTTTAGTGGGAAAGCTAAGGTTTGTAAATTCAAACTCCACTCAAATCCTCACTCAGTCTACTCTCCTCTTCAAAATTGAATAATATATAATATATATATGTAACTATGTAAGCGCGCCATCGCTTTTAATCCTCCGGTATTTTCCCTGCAGTTTCAACAGTGACTGAAAGTGTGTATCAGTGTGTGGGTGTGGCAGTTGTCGGAATTTTGGCCGTCGCTCTTCCACAATTCGTATGCACTGAAACCTACCTCCACCACAATCTTTTCCGGAATCCAGCGGTCTCATGGCGCCGGAGCGGCGGCGGCTCTGGGACGGCGTGCTGGAGCTGACAGAGGCCGCGCAGGATAGGGGCACCGACCCGCTGATTTGGGTCTCGCGGTTGTCCTCCAGACTTGCGGCCGCCGGCGTCCCCACGCCGTCCGTCGAGGTGGCGGAGCTCCTCGTATGCCACATCTGCTGGTCGAACAATACCCCAATCGCGTGGAAGTTCCTCGAGAAGGCGCTAACCGCACGCATCGTCCCGCCTCTGCTCGTTCTCGCTCTTCTTTTTAACAGGTATTTTTTCTCTGAGCTCCTGTAATCAATTTCTGTTGATTTTTGAGGTGCGTCGTTGGCTTTTGTTAGCGGTAATTTTAACCAGGCGTCTTGTTGTCGAGCAGGGTAATAGCCAGTCGAAGGCGGTACCCGGTGGCTTATAGATTGTATATGGATCTGCGGAGATATGCTCTTTCACTGCCATCTCTGGTTAATGGCCCCAATCATCAGAAGTACGGGCTTTTAAACTTGTGTGCTTTGTTTTTCAACTCTCTTGAATATTTAAGGCTTGATCGTGTTATGTTATGTCTCTGCGTGAGATGTTATATTTTCTAAGCATTTATGTGTTGTGGGAGTGGGCTTTGATGTGAAGTTGCACATCACATAAGAATTAGGAAAGTGAGTAATGTCGTTTGATAATCATGAACAAGTTTTCACAGGTTGGTTTAGGAAGTTCTCCGGGTTACAAGGAGATTTATGAACAAGTTTTCCTGATGTGTTTGCTCTCTTAAGTTTATTCTCACCTATAGATCAAGACATGTTTTCTGAAAATCTGACGCATTACTTAAGGAATCCCATGTTTAGGGTATGTTCATATTACTATTAGCGTGATAGACTTGTAAATCAATATTCAACCAAAATATTTTGTTTGGTTGGATGGAAATGATCAGCGCAATTTTCTTCTAGTCGGTTTGGATTCAGGTGAAAGAGCTAGTATTGAAGTGTGAATTCGATAGGAGCACCTAGATTTCTTTTTATTTTCTTTTTAAACCTTATGATTTCCCTCTTAAAATGTCAAAACAAGTATGTGACAGCATAAATAATCCAATTTCAGGATTATGGAGTCCATTGACGATGTCCTTCAACTTCGCAAAATCTTTGGACTTCAATCCTCTGAACCAGGGCATCTTCTTGTTGAATTTATATTTTTAATTGTATGGGAGCTAATTGATGCAGCACTTGAAGATGAAGGTCTATTGGAACACACCATCGGAAAGAAATCAAGGTGGCCAATCAAAAGTCAAGACCTGGAAATAGACTGCCTTGTTGATATTGAAGGGAAAAAAAATGGAATGTCAGGCAGCATGGATTAAGATGAATACAGTCATGGCTATTGAAATAATTGGTGATTTTTTTCGGAATAAAGTGACCTCCCGGATACTTTACTTGGCCCGTCATAATATGTAAGCTTCTTATTTCTTTCTGTTTCCTCTCTGCTACTCATTCTAGCGCTGAAGAGTTTGAGAAGATAAAAGATAATGTCCACTTTTCCTTTTAGCTGCATATACTAGAACTTTGAGTTGTTGGTCTTCATCATGAATCTTAAGCTTGCATTCATCTGCTTGCTTGTAGGCCTACGCATTGGGATTGCTTCAGCTAGCATTTAAGACTGCTGAGTGCACGTTCAACATCTTTAAGGAATTCAAAGAGTATCTCTCCAGAGGCACTTCTGCGGTTGACATCCGATACCTGGCGAGTTCTTTCTCGTACGTGCAAACTGAGCATAATATCAACTCCAATGTCATCTAGTGGCAAATGTAATGGTACTGTTAATTCATCACTTTGGCTTCCGATCGATCTGTATTTAGAAGACATGATAGATGGATCAATGGTGACTGCTACCGGTGTTGCTGAAACTCTAAGTGGTACAGTTTTGCACAATTATGTTTCACCAGCCATATATGTGGGTGTGTACAAACTCTCTAATCCAGAATATATCACAGGGTTAGTGAAGGCCCTCCAGGCTCTAAATAACGCCACTTGGCAGGATGCATTTCTTGGTTTGTGAACTGCTGCGTTACGTATTGTGCAGAGGGTAAGAGTTAATTCAAGAAGCAAAACTGTGTCATTATTTCCCTTGTCCAATCTCAAAAGTTAGCGAAGTTTTCTCCTGTTCCGTGGTTGAGTAGTAAGTAAAGCTCTATAAAGTGAGTAAACTTAATTTCTATTTTCTATAAAATAATGACGGTACCTCAACTTGTTGCTGCATTGTCCAAAAATGATTTGCACCCCTGAAATAGTTAATTATTATTATTATTACCTCTGAATTAGAAAATAAAACAGCATAATATATCTGTCATTCTTCCTAAAAGTTATAATATTATTTTTTCTCTTTCAAGAGAACTTGGGATCAACATTAAGTAATACTCTCTCTCTCTCTCTCAAGAGTTCAATAAAATTTTACCTTGTAAATTATTTGTTTTGGCCATTGTGTTTAATTACTAAATAGTTCCTGAGTTTAGTAGAGCCATAAAGTTGTCATTATAATGTTCAAAGTCACATGGCTGCACTGTATTACATTTTTCATTTGTATTTGTTCAGGAGAAGAATCTAATTGAGGGTCCTGATCCTCGGATTGAGATTGGTTTAAGCCTGCTATTGTCCATTTCACCACTTTTCATTGTTAATATTATTAAAGAAGAGGAAATTACGTTGAGTAGTAATGGTGAAAAAAGCTCCACTAGTCAGAGAAAATGTAATGAGTCCGTGGGAAAGCGTCGTGAACACCTAGTTTCTAGCCTGAAGTTGTTGGGTGATTTTGAAGAGTTGTTGACTCCCCCATCACGTATAAATACCTTGGCTAACCAAGCCGCCATGAAAGCAATGATGTTCCTCTCAGGTGTCTCCACTGATAATGAGCACCTTAATGAGATGATGTTGAACGACGTTCCTAACAATTGTTGTGAGTACATTTCATATGCTCTGAATAATAACATTCCAGATTTAGCTTCTTCTATGATGACCATCATGAATGTTAGTTTCGCCCATGTTTCTTGGAGATAGGATTATAGACAAACACGAATGAAATTGCATGCTTTTTCCACAATTGGGTCCGTGCACCTTCTCTGATTAGGTCCGTGCAGGATCTCATTATTGCATGGTTCTGTAGTTTATAGTTTGTAAGATATAAATGTTAAGGTAGTTGCTTTTGCTCTTTCACTTTTGGCCTTCCACCCTCTCTTTGTCATTGGCATATGTCATATTCAAATTTGCATTATTTGTATTTACAGTTCTTTTTCTTTTTCCAATTTCGTTTGTGTTAGTGCGAGTCCTTTTTTTCACCTATTTTACGAGAGCAATGATTTATTATAATTACTACTCTGATTGCCTTTTTATCCTGCCGTTTCTTATCCCTTGCCATTGAACTGGCTTTGTTATTGTTTGCAGCTGGAAACCTCCGCCATCTGATTGTTGAATCTTGCATAGCTAGAAATATCTTGGACACGTCCGCGTATACTTGGCCAGGATATGTAAAAAGTCGCTGCAATCAACATCCTCAACATATTTCTGGGCAAATTCCTGGATGGTCATCATTAATGAGCGGTTCTCCTTTAACCCCTCCATTGATCAGTGCATTGGCATCAACTCCAGCTACAAGGTAGATTGTAGTTCTAATTCTGAAAATTTATATATATGTATCTCGCTGGATGTATTACCTTGTAGTTTTATCGCATTCAGTTCAATATTTATCCGCTAATTACTTTACGGTTCAGCAAATACATCAATGGGGGATTATAAGAATAACAACTGAAGATTCATTTTAATACCACTGTACTTCTCTTACTTGGCTTATCTTTTTGGGAATGCTTTGAAAATTGAATTTGATTGTGTTAGTGGTATCAGATGTTCCTTTCTTGTATTATATCATTTTTAAAGAAACTGAGTTTAAGATTATGTATTTGATGTAAGTTTAGCAGAGATAGAGAGGATACACGAGATTGCTGTTGGTGGTACAGATGACGAGAAGATTGCTGCGGCTACAATATTATCTGGGGCTTCCCTTGGTCGTGGTTGGAGTATACAGGTAGAGGACATCAAATTTATATTTCATAATTTACTGATTACTCAAGTGATGCTAGAAGGTGGGTTTATCCCATTGCCAAATTGGCTGGGTTGTTATTGTTTATACGTATGAGGTGAGTACCTCTTCCTAAAACTAGCTTTTGGCGTTACACCTGCCCTTAAGCCGACTGTGCTACTCCAAACGGGCTGGGTCTAACCCAGCAGCAATCTCCAAACAAAAAACCTGGCTCAGATCATATTATGAGAAGTAGACTCAGTCAGAAGTCATCACCAAAGGAGTGAGTTTGTCAAACCTGTATTTACAAAAACCTGCCAAAAACCAGCCGAGATGATAATAGAAACTACTGTTTGAGTTCTGGCATGTTTTTTTTTTTTTTTTAATTATTATTTATTATCATTATTAAGGGAACTTGATCTTTTATATAGGTGTAACAATAGTGTGAAATTGGAAAATTTTTGGCTGTTTTTCCGTTGCAGTTTTGGTTTGAGGGATTGTTTTCAGTGGGGATCTCCACATATTATGACTTTGGAATCCTCTTAGATGAGTTCATGTGTAGGTAGGTAGAATTTGAAGTCCTGTAGTTTTGTAGAATGATTTCATCCAAACTATAGCTCAATTGTCCTTAGATATACATAAATTCAATTTCTTATGGTCAAATGTAGATAACATGGAGAAGGAGAATGGTGCTGAGATCAATGTTCTGCTTTTATTAACAAAAAAACTATTTAACATATTTTCTTAATATAAAATGATGTATAAATTTAGGGATTGTAATTTTAAATTGTTAGAGAAGGACAATGTTCTGCTTTTATTAACAAAAAAAACTATTTAACATATTTTCCTAATATAAAATGATGTATAAATTTAGGGATTGTAATTTTAAATTGTTATTTTTAAAGATGATACATAAAAAAAGTGATTGCATTCTCTCCAAATACATTGTATTTGGAGATGTTAATTCCATCGGATCGTTTCAGTGAAGTAATAGTGTGTTAACACCTGAAAATGGTTTGACCGTTTTATTGCCAACAACAACAATTATTGGACTGTTATCAGCTTTAAGTGACATGACTTCCCTTATAAATAAGAGTTCTTAAGTTGCAGCAAACACACAAGACTTCCCTCATATATCATAATGCTTAAATTGTTTATTAATTGAATTATTATATATGTTGAAAAAAATAAATTAAATAAATAAATATAGACACAAAATTAAAATTCAAAATAAAATATTTACCATGAAAAGTTTGTGTTGCACAAGTGATAAAATTTACTAAAAATTACAAGCTAATTACCATAAGTTAGTATCTCATGCAATTAGTGGTATTATAAGGAAAAAATGATTTTATAGATTAAACGTTGGTCAGTTATCGAGCAATATACAAAATATCAATTGCTAATAAAGTTACAAGACTAATATAATCGATAATTATATAAGTACATGCAAGTAATTTGTATACAATTTTTATATTTTTAAATCTTACACTTTTATAATATTTTATAAACTAATAACAAATCAAATTCATACCTAATAAAATTAATTGGAAAAATAAAAATTAAAATATTTAAATAAATACTATATTATTATAAATTTGATATGTTGTGCCAAATACAATTTACATATTATCTTAATTAAGTTAATAATAAAATATTTTTAATACTATATCCCGTGCATCGCACAAGTGGCAACACTAAATATATAATCACGAATTTGTAAAAAAAATAACATATAAATAAGAAAAGTCAAAACTAACATATGATGAGGGAATGTTACTATCCCGTTACGAGATGGTTCCGTTGTGTTTTTAACTATTGGATTAACTACCCATCACTATATTACATGTATATCTATGGTTAGAAAACACAAAGTGAATAATGATGCATCCTCCATATATGATCCATATGAATCGATATTAATTAAAATAATAATAAAAAAAAGTTGTAGCTCCACCCCCAAAACTGACCGACCGCTTTTCAGCTCTCCCTCTGACCTGACCGCTGTTTGAAAATTGAACACAACACACACGCACACACAGTGGCGGTGTAGCCGGCGATTTTTCCCCCCAAATTCTGCGACCCGAGGGTTTCTGCGCCCGCCGGAATTCATCTCCAGCCGAGGGTTACAATTTTTTGGATTCGGAGGGATCACATGGCGGTCGAGGCGGCGAAGCAGCAGCGTCTGTGGGACGGCGTGGTGGAGATGACCAAGGCCGCGCAGGAGACGGGCACCGACCCCCTGATATGGGCCACGCGTCTCTCGTCGAGTCTCAATGCCGCCGGCGTCTCCATGCCGTCCGTTGAGGTGGCGGAGCTGCTCGTTTCTCACATCTGCTGGTCGAACAACACCCCAATCGCGTGGAAGTTCCTCGAGAAGGCTCTCACCGTTCGTATCATACCACCTCTGTTCGTTCTCGCCCTTCTCTCGGCCAGGTATTTTTCTTTAATCTTTCTTAATAATATCTTTAACCTGTTTATGTTAATGGGGTTGGGCTTGTTCAGCTCGAGACTACCTGTTTGTGTGGCTACCGAGCAGGATGTGCTGAGTGGTGTGTGACATATTATCTTACTTTGTGTTGCTGTGCAGGGCAATACCAAGTCGAAGAAAGTATCCCGTAGCTTACAGATTGTATATGGAGCTTCTCAGGAGATATGCTTTTTCACTGCCATCTTTGATTAGTGGTCCCAATTATCACAAGTATGAACTGCTAGACCCATTACTTTGGTGGTTAACTCTTTGGTATCTTTGAGATTGAATGGATTCATGATAAATCTGAAATTTGAGATCCCTTTCTATCTCCTATTGTGTCATTTCAAGTTCCCTAAACTGGTGTATGCTAGCACTTGCTTTTCCTTCATGTTTACAATGCTGAGCAGGAATGTCCAGTTTCTTACTCAATATACAAGGACTAATTTCTGAAATTTCTGGACTTCCTGTGGGTTACGAGGATCCGTTCAAAGTGAAACAAGTCTTTTTTCTTCTGTTTGCTTTATCTTCACCATCAAGTCAAAACATGCTTTTGTCTATTACACGATCCTGTGATCAAAGTATGTGAAGTGGAGCGAATTTACTCTCTTATATCAGCTGACAGATATGTTTGGCTTAGTTAGTCATCGTGTTATAATGAAAATGCTGTATAATCTAACAGAAGCACGTGAATTTCATTTATTTGCATGGACACACACAAAGTCCGCCGACATCTTACTACAATTATTAATGCGTGGCAGGACTATGGAATCCATTAACAATGTGCTCCATCTTCGTCAAATATTCGGAGTTCAGTCCTCTGGACCTGGGCATATTGTTGTTGAATTTATATTTTCAATTGTATGGAAACTACTTGATGCATCACTTGATGATGATGGCCTGTTAGAGCTCGCCTTTGAAAAGAAATCAAGGTGGCCAATCAAGAGTCAAGACATGGAAATAGACTGTATTGATGGATTTGAAGGGAAAAGTTTGGAACATCAAGCAGCACTGAGTAAGATGAATACTGTAATGGCTATTGAAATAATTGCTGAGTTTTTTCAGAACAAGGTGGCTTGCCGGATACTTTACTTGGCCAGGCGTAACATGTAAGCTTCTTATTTCTTTCTGTTTCCTTATATTTAAACTTTGGTGTACTTGTTCAGCATTCTTGAGTCTTGGCAGACACCAAATAGTGTGTGTGTGTCACTCGTGAGTCGGAGTAGTATCCCTTAAAGATGCATATGCCATAAATCTGAGCTTCTCAACTTCTTCATGGTTGTATAGTTGCTCTGATCTGAAGCTTGATTTCCGCTGTTTGCTTGTAGGCCAACTCATTGGGATTGCTTCATTCATCATTTAAAACTACTGACCACAAGTTCTGCATCTTTAAGGAACTCAAAGAATACCTCTCCAGAAGCACTTCAGCAGTTGACATCAGATAAACGGAGACTTCTGTCTCGTGCGTGTAAAATGAGCCTAGTTGCTACCACTCCTGTATCAGCTAGTGGTAAATGTAATGGTACTGTTCGCTCGGCTCTCTGGCTTCCTATAGATCTATATTTAGAAGATATGATGGATGGATCAGAAGTGAGAGCTACCAGTGCTGCTGAAACTTTAACTGGTACTTTTTCCCATAACCGTGGTTCAAAATCTAAATATTTAGGAATAGATAAAGTTGCTAATGTAGATAGGTTTTATTGCAGGTCTAGTGAAGTCTCTCCAGGCTGTAAATCAAACCACTTGGCAGGATACATTTCTTGGTTTGTGGACTGCAGCTTTACGTCTTGTTCAGAGGGTAAGAGCTAAATCAAGATAAAGCAAATGTAACATGTTTTCTTCCTTAATTTAATGTCAAATGTAGGAGTAAATATTGTCAAAATTATTCTCTCTCTCTCTCTCTCTCTACATGCACATTCACACACAATTTTGCCTTTGGAATACACCTAATTATAAGATGGGCCTGGCTAGAACGCATGCCAAAAGGCTTGCTCAAAGGGAGAAGGTGCCAAACTCACATCTACATACGAAACAGCTCCGTAACTTATCATGTGGGACAAACATGACTTCTAATGCTAAGAGTTTTTATGATTATTTTGTTTAGAAATTGTTACCTGAGGTTGGTAGAGTTGTCACTATAATCTTTACATTTGTAGGCATTACGCTGTGTTTGTTGAATATTTGCTCAATTTTTCACTGGATCTGTTCAGGAGAGGAATTCAATTGAGGGTCCTGTTCCACGCACAGATACTTGTTTATGCTTGCTATTGTCCATTACAACTCTTGCTGTGGTTAATATTGTTGAAGAGGAGGAGATCATGTTAAGTGGCGAGGCCGAACAAAGCTCCATTGGTCAGAGAAAACATACTGAATTCGTGGGAAAACGTCGTGAAGACTTAGTTTCCAGCCTCCAGCAGTTGGCTGATTTTGAAACATTATTGACTCCCCCACAAGTTGTAAGCCCATTGGCTAATCAAGCTGCTTTAAAAGCGATGATGTTCCTTTCTGGTGTCTCTGTGGGGAGTGGGCTTCTTAATGGAATGAGTTTGAATGACATGCCCCCGAATTGTTGTGAGTATCTCTTATACGCCTTGCATCAAGTGTGAACATTCATGTTTTTAGTTTCTTGTGTTGTGTGATGACTATTGTAAAAATTGTCTGTGTTGATTCACTTGCAGAAAAGCTGCTGTGTAGATTACATGTTCGTAGGCTGATATTGTTTGACATGTGCAATTGCACTATCGTGTCGCATTTGGATTTAACATCCACTCAGTTTCTCTAATCTTGCCAAATATGCCCTAGTCATTATAGCATGCTACTTCTTTTTTTCTCTTTTTTATTCAAAAGATCAAAAATTGTCTCCACCTGTCCATTTTCTAGCCGCATCCTTTATCTGTCTGCTGGTTAAATAATTAAGTCTAATTTACCCTACCTTTGTCTTCATTTTGTCAATTCATGCCAATATACAACAACAACAACAACATAGCCTTTAGTCCCAAGCAAGTCGGGGTAGGCTAGAGATGAAACCCAAGGGAAACAAGTCTCCTTTTGTCAATTCATTTTGTCAATTCATGCCAATATATTGTAATTATATTCCAGTTTCCTGTTGGGTGAGTAACAAGTCTCCTTTTGTTCTATTTCATGGTGAGGGAGGTGATGTTTTGGGCAGGGGGGTGTATATCAACTATTTGACTCATCATCTCCTTTATCGTGTTCTTTCATATGCCGTTTCATTGTTAATTTGCTTTTTTATGATCTGCAGCGGGAAACCTTCGGCATCTGATTGTCGAGGCATGCATTGCTAGAAATGTTCTGGACACGTCAGCATATAGGTGGCCTGGGTATGTAAAAGGTCGCTGCAATCAAATACCTCGAAACATTTCCGGGCAAATGCCTGATTGGTCATCATTAATGGAAGGGTCGCCTTTAACTCCTCCCATGATCAGTGCATTGGTATCAACTCCAGCTACTAGGTAGATTGCAGTTCTAATTTTGTAACATTATTTTTCAGTCTCTTGATGGATGTATTTCTTTTAACTTTTATCGTATAGCTACTATTTTGTCGATTTGATTACTTCATGGCTAGTTGTACAAAGAAAGGACCAAAATCACAGCATATTTATGACGATATGAGCCCTTGTAACTGAGAAATGACAATAAGGTCACTTTTAGTAACTTCTGTCTTTTTGGCTTGTACTTTTGGAAATGCTTTTGCTGGGCGGTCAATTTATTAGTCAGTATGCAGTGTTATCAATGGCGGCCATGGCGGTATGGCGTGGTGGATTTTTGACAAATCACCATGCTAAATTTGTGAAGGTCGGCGGTTATGGCGGCTCCATAGGCCGCCACAGCGGCCGCTAAGGTGGAATATTGGCAAACCGTCATTTACCGCCATTCCACCGTTAATAACACTGCTTGGATATTACTCCAGTATCTTTTTGTTGAATTTCTGAATAGCTTAGCCTGCAAGAGCAAGACTATGATTACTTTATGGATCCCGACAATATTTCCTCACCCCATTCTTCATTTTTTTTTTTTTTTAAAATTTTCAGTGTATTTGCTAGAATTCTTTAAATAAGAAACAGGAGTAATTAAATGATTGTCGAATTTGTGATCAGTCGAACAAATTTTATCTGTTGCCAACCATAGTACTCCCTGTCAGTTGAAGGTCCATTTCTGATATACTTGTCAGTAAGCAAGTGAATATCAGATTAGAAACATTTATGCCATAAGACACCCAAAACATGAATTTAATCAATTAATTCAAGCTAGTGGTGCTCAGACCCTACATTCTGGTACATCTCATTGGTAATGAAACTGAGTTTGAGCTTATGGATTTGATACAAGCTTAGCAGAAATAGAGAGGGTATACGAGATTGCTGTCAGTGGATCGGATGAGGAGAAGATTTCTGCTGCTACGATATTTTGTGGGGCGTCTCTTTTTCGTGGGTGGACTATACAGGTAAAGATTATCAAACATTGTATATATAATATGAGAATTAATGCTCAATTAATGGAACCAAACATGTTACCCTGTTCCCATATTTGGTGAAACTAGCAAATTCTCTACATTCCTGTTGTGGAGGAGATGGGTGCTTGAGAAATCATTTTAGATCAATATCTTTAAATATTCCTCTTTTTAATAAAAATGTGTTAATTGCACTTCTCGTCTTAGTTCAGTAAAGATAATTTATCGACTTGTTGCTTTGTTTGCAGGAACATATACTCCACATGATAATGAAATTGCTTTCACCGGCTGTTCCTACAAATTTTTCTGGAATTGAGAGTCACTTGATAGGTTGTGCTCCATTTTTGAATGTTCTTCTTGTCGGGATATCATCTATCGACTGTGTTCAGATATTTTCCTTGCACGGTTTGGTAGGTCCCGTTTCATGATTCATCTGTGCTTCCTGATTTCTAAGTATGTATTCACGAAGTTAAATGGCACGCCCAACAAAATAATAATAATAATAATAATAATAATAATAATAATAATAATAATAATATTATTATTATTATTATTTTTACCATTCAAGTTATGATATAATAAGCAAATACAAGACCTGTATATACACTATCACTTTGACCGGTTCTTTTCCTCTAGCCATCAGTTACACCTATTTTAGTATTTACAGAAATAGAATGTAGCATGGATTCAAACCATGCGATCAAGAACAATTATGAGCTAGAGGACATCATCATTGGGGGAAAGAAAGAGCAAACGATAAAGTTCTATGCGTGATACACTTAAACTCCTTTTGTTCCAGGTTCCTCAACTTGCAGCTGCATTGATGCCAATCTGTGAGGTTTTCGGTTCCTGTGCACGCAATATGTCGTGGACAGTTAACGGGGAGGAGCTTGCTTCTTATGCTGTATTTTCAAATGCATTTACTCTGCTGCTGAAACTATGGAGATTTGATCACCCACCGTTGGAACATGTAATGGGAGACGGTGCTCCAGTGGGATCTCATTTAACTCTAGACTTCCTCCTATTGGTACACAATTCCCAGCTAGCTTCTCATGAAAATCTAAGAAAAAATCAAAATAAATCTAATAAATGGTCAAGATTGTCATATCCATCTTCGAGGGGCCCCGTATTCATGGATTCATTCCCGAAGCTCAAACATTGGTACAGAAAGCATCAAGAATGCATTGGTGCTATTCTTTCCAGTCTGGTACCTGGAAACACGATCCATCAGATTGTTGAGGCACTTCTTAGCATGATGTTTAGAAGAATTAACAGAGGAGGTCAAACTTTGACTCCTACGACTTCAGGAAGCAGCAGCTCATCTGTATCTGGCCCTGATGAATCCTTTCACCGCCTTAACTTTCCTGCCTGGGACATACTCGAGGCTATTCCATTTGTTCTTGATGCTGCCCTCACTGCCTGTGCCCATGGGAGACTATCCCCGCGTGAATTGATTACAGGTTTGCAATTTATATATATGCTTACATCCTGCATGTAGTGTTTCTTAGACAAAATTTATACACTCGGCAATAATAGATGTTGACTGGCTCTATCACTTTTCCGTTTCTGAGCATGCTCGAATGTGTCGTATATTTTCACGATCTGCTACAGAGAGTGTAATCTTTTTGCAGTACTTCCCATGATCACCAACTGAAGTAGTGCAATTTATAGGTGGTTATTTATCAGACTCTATTATAGATATTCACAAATTTTCCTAAGGACACTATTGAGAGAGTAAAAGTTAGTGTCGATACAGTGATCCGACCCTTGGCCTATGATCGTTATGTGTTGATCGTTATGTGTTGCAGAAACTCAATACTCATAATTTGCAATGTTATTGATCTTGTCACATCTGCAACACTGGTTCCTGTGGTCCTTTATATATAATTTTTTTTTACTTTTTTTCCTGGGTGGCATTATATCAAAAACTGAAGGGAGACTACTATGATATATGTGTCAGGACTCAAAGATCTTGCTGATTTTATTCCTGCTTCCTTGGCGACCATGATAAGTTACTTTTCAGCAGAAGTGAGTAGGGGTATTTGGAAGCATGCTTCTATGAACGGGACCGACTGGCCAAGCCCTGCTGCAAATCTATCCATGGTTGAAGAACAGATAAAGAATATCCTTGCTGCCACTGGTGTCAATGTCCCATGTCTTCCTGTAGGTGCGTATTTACTATTTAGCTTTCTAAACCTTATTTACTCAGACTTGCTATTTCCTTTTCATATCGAGTATATGCTTCTTCAACCTTCCAGTTGTATATTATAAAAGTCCACAAACTTATGTTATCAGTTAACAGTGAGGCTGCTATTGGTAACGGATCAAAACTGTTTTTGACCGGATCGGATAATACTTTTACACTCTTTAACTCAAAATTCAACTCATATTTAATTCAACCCAACTCTCCTCAATATTACCCATATAATAATTAAATAACACCAATCAATCAACTTTAATCATTACATTTTAACTCACATATTTTTAACCACCTATCATTTCCAATAACTTGTCTCCTATTTTTACACCAAATCAACTTTAATCATTACATTTTAAATATTATTTAAAAAATCAACTCACTCTCAACTCAAAATCCAATCAAAACCGGTTTTAATCCGTTACCTATCATTATCAACATTACACACAGGCGCAAGCTCTCACGTGACCCTCCCTCTCCCTCTCGCCGCCCTCATCAGCTTCACAATAACATACAAGCTCGACCGTCTCAACGACCGCCGCTACCTATCCTTAATGGGCCCGGCCCTTAACCACCTCGGCGTGGGCTGCCCTTGGCCCAGCATGCCCATCATCTCCGCCCTCTGGTCCCAAAAGGTCAAACGCTGGTCCGACTTCCTCATCTACGGTGCCTCCCAAACCATCTTCCACCACAACCACGACTCCATCGTCCAGCTCCTCCGCGCCTGCTTCTCCTCCGCCCTCGGCCTCCCTTCCTCCCCCGGCGGCGTCGGCCCCCTCCTCGGCCACGGCTTCGGGTCCCACTCCTCCGCGGTCGCCCCCGGCACTCTCTACCTGCGAGTCCACCGAGCCGTGAGGAGCGTCATCCTCATGACCGAGCAGATGGTTCGTCTCCTCATGCAGACCGTCGAGGAAATCTCGGAGAGCGCGCAGAAGCTGAGGAAGACTCGGCACGGGTCGAGGTACGGACAGGTGTCGCTCTCCGGCGCGATGGACCGAGTCAAAATCGCGGCCTCGCTCGGGGCCTCGCTGATCTGGACGACCGGCGGGGTGAACTCGGTTCTCGCCGTGTTTAAAGAGATTCTCCCGTCGTGGTTTGTTTCGGGCCCGTCGGGGGCCCGGCGTCCGGTGACGGCGGTTTTAGGGGGATAC
>BKCP01000001.1:3366030-3380671 GCA_008636005.1 Striga asiatica
TCTTGAATTTTGGTAGCGGTAGAGTTGTATGTGTGTGAATGTGTTAATAGTTGGTGGTGTTTTACTTTTTTACCATGTGATGTGTCTTTTGTGGTGGTTTAGGGAAATGATGTTTCTGTATAGTAGGAAGTGAAGTGACAATAACTGGACTGAACATTTTTTGGATGGGGGAAAAAGGCTGCTGGAAGACATTGGGTTTAATATATAAATTATTAAGATTAGTTTTTGAAATTTTGCTGCTGCAGGGAGTTATTAGTTAAAATTAATGTTCTTCTATATGTATGAAATCCACTGTGTTATATTTAAAATTGTACATCCTTACCTTGTGTTTGGTGCTATGGGAAAATGCGCAGGCAGATATTCGAGCAATTAACCCTTTTCTTCTAAGAGCATATTGAGACCCAACACTTGTGTAGATCTTATTGTAGAGTCACGGGAAGACCACAGTTCTAAGAGCAGATTTAGACCCAACACTCATGTAAATCATACTGAAGGGGCTAGTTGGAAGATTAGAATCTACGTACAATATAGTGCAGTTATTAAATTTTTTTTACCGTTAGATCAACACACATATATTTACACAGTGTGTTGATCTAATAGTGAAAAGTAGTAATTGCAAGTCTTGCAGTGCAATCATCTGAGTTTTTTTATAGTTAAATCAACAAATACTCACACTAGTTTGTTGATGTGAAGAACTCAAGTTGGAAGATTTGAATCTACATATAATTATATATTTTTTTACCATTAAATCAACATACATATACTTCTATATAGTGTGTCGAAATGTTAAGTGATTGCACTGAGGTCAAATGAGTTTTGTTGAGATAAATCAACTCATACCCACCAACACATATACATATCCACATTTTTTTTTTAATATGGAGAACACCATGATATCACTTTGTGTGTGGAGTGAAATCTACCGACTAGNATTTTTCTTTTTTTTTCCCGAAACGATAGAGGTACTATATTAATAAAACCGCACAAAGTGCGAAGAGAATACAGCCAAAGGCTGAATAGTACAACCAGAGACTGAAAAAACTGAGAGGCAAATACGGAGATCGCCAGCTAGTACAACCAGAGACTGAAAAAACTGAGAGGCAAATACGGAGATCGCCTAGAGCCTACTAGCAACGCTAGAATAACCAACTCACAACTATACGAATCTACGACTAGTTTGAACACTAAATACAATACAAAATTAAATTAAATTAAATTAAAATTAAAAAGAACAAGAATAAAAAGGTAAAAGAAATGAATGCAATTACCAGCAAGCAGCAGGATTTAGGACTTGAAGGAGTACTGGTGCACACTTGTAAATGTAAAACCCCGTAAACGAGTGACCCAAAAATAAAAAAAAAGAAAGTGGAAAAAATGGAGGCAAAAACCTTTCACCTGATATCGTGCACCGCAATCCCGCCATTGGCGAATTCTTCAACCTTATCAAGATGCATCAACCCTTTCCCATTACCCTCATCTTTCAAGAGTAAGCTCTTTCCCCCATTTTCTCTCTTTTTTTCTCCTAATCTTCGTTCAAAGTTCCGAAAAATACTACTTACATTTTTCCGGTGGTTTCATCGGCACGCCGTCGCCGCCGTTGTTGTTTGCAATTACCAGCTTTGCGCAAATGCAAGAAGATTGAAGAGCAAGACCTACACGGTCTCCCAAAAGAGTATTACGACGATGTAAGTAGTACAAAATTGCGAGTAAATTCATCTGTTTGGTTGTCTCAAACGTTGTTCACTTGATGTGCCGTGAAAATAGTGGGACTAATCGGTATGAGTTTAGGAATGGCAAGCGAGGCAGAGGGAGAAGACTAAGGAGCTGCACAGAAGGCGGCAGGAGGAAGACGAGGAGGAGGAAAGGAAGGTCGACGAATATCGTGAAATCGGGATGAGGCTGAAAGACTATCCAGAGGAAGAGCTTCGAAAAGCCAGGAAGCTGGTCTCGAGCTTCATAAGATCGGCTGAGGAGGTTGAAGAGGTATCCCCTTAGTCGAATTTATCAATTTCTGTATCTCGATTTTCTTGAAGATTATGTGCTTTTTTTTCGAGTTCTGATTTCGCCATTTTGGGTGTAGATGTATGATTAGGCAGCTAATGAACTGCCTTAGAGAAGATAAATTCAGACTTACCGACTTTTGTTGTGTGTGTATTTTTGTGCTGTTAGTGTTCTTGCTAAATTAGCTAAACTAAAAGATCTGGGCTAATGTTTGGTTCTTTTGAGCAATCGCTTGCAGAAAATTGTGGAAGCTGCTGAGAGAGGCGAACTGAGTGAATTAGTGCTATTGGTGATATGGAATCGCCTTGATCTCGCTCGACGTGATGTGAGTTTCCGATTTATGTAATTATATGTCGGCAGCTATATATATGTTTAAGCTAATTCAATATGTCTGAATTATCATTTGAATCTGTCTCTTTGTCGAATAAAACAGAGGATGTGAATACTGTCTGCACAAAGTTGCAAGGTTTTGTTATGCGAATGAAGCCATATCTTGAGAATGGTTTTTGAACCTCATATATCGTTCATTTTTTAAAATGACATTAGAGTTCCTAATACATGTATCAGGATGAAAAGGATGCTATTAGAAGTCTCGATCTCTTGTACCGGAGGGTTGAGGTATGCACCATTCTCAAAACTTTTTTTGCTTGATACATTTCTTGTTAAATTAATTTTATAAAGAAAAAAGCGCATTAATTGGCCTATGACGAATAGCCCTTTTGTTTGTCTTGTATCTCATTTGGGTAAATACTATATTACTTTGCCTTAGCATGATTTTCCAGCATTAGCCACCTTAAGTGGTGGTTAAAATTATTGTTTGTCCTCCTATCTAAGCATGTCACTCTCTTTATTCTCTCTATATGCTTTCTAGACTGAGATTTTGAAACGAGAGGCAACTCCGGGTATGAGATTACTCAATGAACTACTGAATTTGCACGATGGATTTGATGATGACGGTTGGCTCAAGGAATGTAAGAAGCTTATGGTCGAAGCTTTTCCCAGGGAGGACCCTTTTAGCATTCTTGTTCCTGCTGGATTCGACATTGATAAGGTAAAGATCGTACACACACAAAAGGAGAAAGAAAAGATAAAATGAAAAGAAACCGCGCCAAATTTTTCCCCGAAATTGTAAATACCCTGTTGATATTTGTTTCTATTTTTTACAAGTTTAGTCTGATGTTCTTATTGAGTTATTACCTGACTTGAACTCCTTGGATCTTATGCCGTTTCATTTTAGCATCAAGGACCAATCAGACCAAACTTTGAGTCCGATGATGTTCTTTTGAGGGTGGATTTCGTGAGAGAAGTTAACGAGCTGCTTCAAGAGGTTCGGCCCAAGCAGGAAGAAGCCATCAATACGCAATCCCTTGATCCAGAGTCTGTTGCCATTCGGTTAAAACAGCAGGAAAAACAACGAACCATTCGCCAAGTTGAAGCTCTTCTGGATCTAGCTATTAATTTGAAATGGTAGGCCATGCTTTCTCAAATGTGTGCTCGATTTTTCCCGGGGTTTTTTTGTTCTCTATTTTTGACTTTCTGTGCTATGTGTATTGTATATAAACAAAGTTCAGTTCTCCAAAGAATCCGTGTTGCAGAATGTTTCAAGTAATTTAGTTTGAATTTTGTTATTAATATATTATAAATTTTATGATTCATTTTATTGCAACACTTTTATGAATCTGTGTTGATGAGTTATTTGTTAGTATAGATGTTATATTATAAATAATATCAATAATACAATAAGAAGCTTATTAACTTTCATCTGTGTCACCTATAGACTTCTCAAAGTTGTTTCCATTGAATTGAAAAACTGGGAATGTAAATCGTTTGAGATTTCGAGCAATATTTTGAGACTTTTTCAGATTTAAGACTTTTTAAAATTTTCAAATTTAGGAGAATATAATAAATCTTAGGTTTGGAGGTGAGATTTGAGGTGATATTTTGTATATAATTTTCTTTTAAAATACCAACAAATCTTAAAAAGTTTTAACAAATCCTAGTCTCAAATAAGTTATATACCTCAAGATTTAGTCTCAAATAAGTTATATACCTCAAGATTTTGTAAAATTTTTTAAAATCTCAAATGAATACCTCTAGACTTTTAGAAGTCCTAGGATGCTTGGATACAAAAAATTTTGGATTTGTTTGGACTTTTTTTATTTGGTTTGGTTAATTTTGAAAAAGGTGGTATGGTTAGTTGTTAGTGGTATATTAAAATAATATTTAAAATAAAATAATTAAAATTAATTTAATGTAAAAGTATGAGAGAAATGATTTGAAGTGATGGTTAGTTAAAATTATGTGAGATGATGAATAGTGAATTAAGGTTGATGTGATGTGTAAGAATGATTGGTTGATATTATTTAATTATATTAATAATATTAATATTAGTTGGGTTGAGTTAAAAAAAGTGGTTGAATTAAAAGTGTTTATATTTTTTGGATAATTTTTGTATCCAAGCATCAAAAAAATCTAAATTAAAGACACCGAGGTTTCTCGAGTTTTAAAAAGCCTTTAAAAATCTCAAACGAATGCATAGTCAGTACTATTATTTACAATTACAACGTAATAGTACATGTAAAAGCAATTAAATTAGAGATCTTGCTCCCCCATTGTTAGGCAAAAAAACATATAACACAACTTCACTAATATTGACATTCTTTCTATAATCCAAGGCATTTCCACAATGAAACAACAGCCAAACAATAAACTCTCTCAATTCTAACAACTCCACAAGGAGGAAATGAAATGNAAAAAAAAAAAAAAGGACCAAAAACAAAAAAAAGATATCCTCCATTAAGGCTCATCTTAGTACAACTTCAGGAGTCATGCCAGCAGAAGGAGCTTTACTGCTCCTTTGAGAATTTCTCTTAGTCGAGACAATCGAACTATTATTCTCAGCTTCATCAAAAAATAATGCTGCAGATGGCCTCTCAATGTCGAAAGATTTGAACACAGGATGTAAATAAGCATCCTGCAAATAAGCTTCCAAATCCAAGTTCGGCTCGGTTGCCCTTTCTAACGTGTCCTTGACCATCGTTTCCTTTCGCGAAAAAACAAACCCAAAATCATTTTTTTTCCCAAAACAAGACACTTCGAATAATAAATAAATAAATACTCAATTTGAAGTGATATAAACTATAAAGTCATAGTTCATGGGGCAAAAGTGCAAAAAGAAAAAGAAAACATATGATTCCAGTTTATAAGAGTAATATTTACTCAATTTTTTTTGTAGCTTATGTACTATATAAAACCTTTTACCACATGATAGGCGGCCGAAAAATGGATAAAATAAGCTGCTTTTTGAAAGAGAAAGTTCGGTAGAAATGGCCTTTTAGACCAACCTGCAGTGGGAACTTGACAAAAGCAGACTCGAAACGCCCTTTGCAAAAATAATGAAACCAAATGGTCAATACGGGTAGCACGAGTAACACTGGAGTTGATGGGCCAATTTCCTTTGTGCTCAACAAACCCATCAGCAGTAATTGGGCTATTATTAGGCCCACTATTATACGGAGATGAACATCAGGCCAAAATGCAGCTCCACTCTCGTACTTCTGGTCGTAAACATTTATGATCTGGGGTTTAAAGAATCAAAAACGCAAAATTTCTCAGCTAATTGCATAAAAACTAAAAAAAGATAGTTAAAGAAAATTCCAGCTTTTTTCCCCTCTCTCTGATTGGATTAAACATTTATAATTGTTTGTATATAACATAAAAGAAAAAGGCAAAAACTTCAAAGTGAACCACACTAATAATTAAGAGTAATATATCACTTTTACCTGATGGCGATAAACGACATAGGAAAAGGCGAAAAACACGATTATGAAGGGAAGGATAAACGGCGTGACAACTGAATAAACGAGACCCAACAGAAAGTACAGCTGTATACGAGGTTCACACGAGGCGAAACTTATGCAACCTGGATCCATTGCCTGCTCTCTGTCCTGTTCTGTCTTAACCAAGAATGTATTCTTTAGGTGGAACATAATTAACGGGACCAATCGAAGAATCTCAGCAGCTATCCCAGCCCAACCATCAACCATAATATACGTAATAAAGAAAGTGGCTTTCATTGGAATAGCAACACCTATTGTTTTCGGTATCCTGCAGTGTATCAAAAAATAAAATAAAATAAAATAATAAAATGAAATAAAATAAAAAATAAAAAAATCATCACCTTTTTGTTCAAGAAATGAGTTTAAGTCACAAATTTCACATATTAATCTAGTTACTTTGTAAAATAACCCAAGAAATTAAATAATGGAGGGAAAATCATACTCTGAAGGGCTCTCGTTGAGAAACCTATGGAGCTGCTGGAAAGCTGCTCCCACGGCAATACTTCCAAAGAAGACATTAACAAGCAAAAACAAATGATATTTTCCGGCCGAACGTCTATCCAGCGAAGAAAGGGACGTGAGACCTTCGATCTTGGACATAGTCATGAGAATTGTAGGAAGAAGTATGAGGAATATCTTCAGTGCAATACCAGGAAGAAAACCTTGAACGATAGACTTCACATTGTCCCTAATAAAGGAAAAAAAAAATAGGGGGAATAAAAAGAGCTCAATCATTAATAGAACATATTTTGGAATTTTTTTGAAAAAAAAAAATTGTTAAATGAACTTACGCCTCAATCAACGGTTTAAGGAAAGGGAAAACTTTTTCAATGCCATCAATACTCGCCAAGGACTGCACAAAGGCTATAGGGATCATGAAAAAGAAAGTGAGGAAAAACATTGCAACTGCCATTAGCAGCCTTTTCACAGCAAGCTCGACGTAAGGTATTGCAAGATTGGGCCAGTAAACGTCACGTGGCTCGGGGGCCCAATCTGTGAGCCAAATGGTTGGGTTGCTCGACTGCTGAGTCTGGGCACAAACAGCTGCTCCCCACCGTGATTTAAACGAGACGAATGCTGCTGGTACTATGGCCTTTGGGTCGCTCATTACCTTCTCCCTTTCTGCATTTTCCTATTATATTCCCAGCCAAAAAAAGAGAATATATGGTTTTAAGTGCCCAAGAAAAGTAGAAAATAAGAGTGAAGAAAAAATATAATTAACAAAAAAAATTAAGAGTAAAGGAAAATGTAAATTCTATAAATTGCAAAAATACTCTCATCGTTTTATTTTGAATAACATTTTTGCAAGTCGATTGACAGAATTTGTTGATATCGTCAAATATTTTATATGCCCCTAATTTTTCTGAATATTACAAGTAGCCCTAACATTCATCGGGTTGTAGATTTTTAAGGGATGTAATTAAAAAAAGAAAGTTGGACAGATTTGTAATGTATAGAAAATTGATAGAGGAAATTTTGTAATCTTCAAAGTTAGCTAGATAAGAAGAAAGAACAAAAGCAACTCACTTAAATTTTTTTTCAGAAAACGACAATATCAACTTATGTAGCTTAGCATAATGCATACCTCTTCGATTATCTTCTCAATCTCTGATGTGTAGTAATCAATAGCATCCACAGGCTTTCCCCAAAGGCCCCAAAAACCTGTCTATAATTTTTTAAAAAAAAATATATGATAAAAAAATGTATTCTAATTAAGTTGTGGAGTATATATATGCATTCATGGAACAGCATAACATAATATGCAAAAGTAAATACCTTTGTCCTTGGCCTCTTGGTTGGGTTTCTTTCATACCGAGTTTGATAGTAAGTACGCCAATTATTTAGACTTTTCTTCTTCTCGACCAATTTGGCTAGTTTGTTCGCATTATACACAACCTGCAATCCATTTATCGAGAAGTTAGAAATCGAATACAGAAGAACTCATCATCCTTTCCCTTTTAGTGTATCTCAATTTTTATATTTTATATTCATGTTTATATCAACTTTGAAGAAGAATAAATGCAAACCTGATGCGTGAGATAGTGATCGGGATGATTAACGCAAAAGAAATGCTCGACATGCTTGCTAACCGATTCATCTGGATCCGGAGGGACATTTCTCACAAGAACCTGTTTTTTTTTTTTTAAAAAAAAAAGGGTGTTTTTTGTATTAGTAGATCGATATATTGGTGAACTGATTTTACAATACTAGAAAACTCACAGTGAATTGATCTGGATGACGATGAGCTGAAGCTAGAAACTGCAACCTCTTGTTACTCACAATTCGGTATTCATTGTAAAGAACATAGCATGTCCAAAATGTAAATACATACGCCATTACAATATGTGTAATAAACCTAAACCAGTCGACCAAAAAAAATATGCTTTACCAAATATTCACAAGATATATACAAAGAAAAAGGGATAAATAAAAATAAAAGAGCAGTCTAGAGTAAAGTGTCTCAAGATCAAAATGCTTATGTAAAGAAAGGAATGAACCTTAGAGATCCTGAAGGAACATTGGATATAGAAAGCTTGTCGATATCGCTGAATGTTAAATCCTTCACATTGACCAGTGTTTGACCAGTCCAATTGACAGGCACAAGCACCGCAAAAGCAAGAAGTGTAATCGGGACAAAGATTTTCAATCTGCAATTAAGTATTTGAAACAAGAATTTGAAACCATGAGAAATTGCACTTTCACTGTATCAACAGAAATTCAATAACTCGAGTGGGCATCTGAAAAACACTAAAAGCATCAATATTTTCAGCTAGAAACAGAGGATCGCCCTCTCTCTCTCTCTCTCTTTTTTTTTTTCCTTTTGTTACTCCAAATGCACCCGAAACTATCTCTGAACTCAACAAATTGACAATAAAAGCATAATAATAAATATCAATTACTCACCCAAGAAGATAAATCCTTATATACACAGCAGAATCGAGCCCGGCATGATCTATAAGCTCGGGCTCTGGCATTCGTAATGCTGCAGGCATCCAAGTCCAAAACTTTAAGTACGTTCTGATGTCTAAATTGACAAACTTTTTCATAAAAGGCCCAGAACTCCTGGGGCTGGCTCTTATGCCCTTTAAGTACCATTTTGGAAAGTAAACTCTGTCGTTTATAGGTTGGAGCCTTAAGAATGCAAAAGCAAGAAGAAATGCTAATGCAGATAAAAGATTGATAGCGGCTGATGTGGAAATATCTTGAACACTAGCCATGTTCTTATTTGAGGATGACTTATCGCCTGTGATTGCAAAGAGGACAAAAATAACAACAAAAATGTTAAAAAGATTACACTGGCAAGATTAAAAATTTATAAGATTTCCAAAAAGAACACAACAGTCAAGTTTCACAAACCCTCATACTGAAACAAAGCAGGATTTACTAATTATACAGTAAACAATTAGTCGAGAAGAACAAACCGTAAACCATAGGATCATGCAGACGATAATTGAAAAAGGAATAACGCTGCAAACGTCTTACTTCAATGTTCTTTTCATTTCTCTTGTTTGCATGAAAGGAAAATGCCAATAAACAAACACACACACACACACACACACACTCAAATCAAACCTTCAAAGGGAGCAAACATCACAAGAAAAAAGATCAAAACTTTAAAGATATTTCTGTCAATAAAAGAGTTATATTACAGCATAAAACCTTCTTATACAATTAGCAAGTCAAGAAATGAAAAAAGAATTTAAAGACACGAACCCAACAAACGAAATAGAAAAGGGGAACCTTTGAAAAAGGAAAAGGAACACAATATTTGAAACCTCTTAGCCGATTCAAGGTAGAACCAACCAAAAAAACGATAATAATATAACCAGTCTAAAAATTCAAAACAAGGGACAAACCAAAAATTGAAAAAGAACCCAAAAGAAACAAAACTATCTTTTCTTGAATTGTTGAAACCTTTTTCGCCTTATCAACCAGGACGACAGAGCCACCGCCAATGGCACAAAACCAAGAATGAGTTTTGTCCTAATTTTCCTCTGTTGATGAATCAAAAATTCGATTAAATTACGACGAGGTAAAATTAGGGTTTTGAAAATTGGGGGCGAGGTAGGCTTGGCCAGGCTGCTATAGGTGAGCTTTTCTTGGTTTGCGAGCATCTCAAATTTTCATGGCAGTTAACGTTAGAGGGCACTTTGCAGAGAAGGAATTTTTGAATACTCGAATGACGATATTGCCCATGTCTTTAATAGACAATGTGATCAAACAACTTTTTAATGTGTGAACAATATGTATGGCTCAAGTCTAGTATTTATGAAGATTTTTTGGCTAGCATGTGATTGTGTTTTGTAATCATCTAGGAAAAGTTTTAGTCCTAATTATATAATCTTTAAAGGAGGCGTTTACTTTGCGGGACAGGACAGGATAAGCAAAATAGTCTTGGGATATCTTACATTTACTTCATGGGAATGAGATTGGATTTGCCTGACGTGGCGCATATGTGGAAGGCAGCTGCACTGGTTCATTCACCATTTGCCGATTAAATTCATCCTGCTCCCCCCCCATCGGATATAATAATCCCACGCATAGGATACCTATATTGCCCTTAGATTTTACTGTGAAATGACCAAAATACCCCTTAATTTGCATTAATTTACAACTGCCACCCATAGAAATAAAATCGAGCATCACATTTTTTGCCTTAATTTCTGCACAGACGAGGGCGCCATTGTTGTGAAGCTTCGTTTTCTCCGTCGGGCTGAGCTTCTCAGCCATGAGGGGCAAGAAATCTTGGAAATCGGATTGGTTTCTCGAAGCCATATTAGGGGATTCTGAAAAAGAATAAATTTTTTAACAATTTTGTTGTTCTCTTGTTTTGGTGGTGAGGATTTGATGGTTGGGTAGATCGCGTAATGTAGGGAGATAGAGTGGCAAAAGCGTGGGAGGTGAGGAGGTGCTTTGGAGAAGAACCATAATTTTGGACAGCTAGGCTGAAGTTATTATATGTAAACGCGAAGAGCTCCAATTCGCCATTTTTTTCTTCTCCATTTCAATTTATGTCGATTCCGCGTTACATTCGTGGGCGTGCTTCGTTTTCTCCGTTTTCTCTGTCGATTTCTTCTCCATTACAATTTTAATTCATTTATTTATTTATTTATTTTGTTTAGTTATTGCAATTTGTGTTGCTCCAGTACAAAACGCCATCTCCGTCGGGCATAACTGTGACTGAGGAGGCGTCCTTGTCAAGCCGAGTTTAGTAGTTATTCAGGTGTCCTTGTTTCAGGTGACTGATGAGTACGTTTATGTGCTACTCGCTGTTTGAAGATGGAGATGAGTGCAAGGGGAGAAGAATGAACTCGATTCTGTGAAGTCAATTTTGTACAGACATAAGGGTAATTTAGTCTTTGGATTGTGTAACATGCCAATTAATCCATCGAAGTAAAGATGGGATTCATTTATGCAAATCCCAACCCGAAAAGTAAACAAGGGACTAATTGCTGACATGTAAAATTGTCTTGATAATTTGTCTTATCCCATCCTGCAAAGTAAAAGAGCCCAAAGTTTCTTATGTGAATTGATTTTTGAATTTACATATTACAAAAGAAGATATCGAGTTTGAGCTTGAGCATGACTGTTGGTTCGAGCTGCTCGAGCTCGACTCCAACTCAGGTTTAATGGAGTTTGAGTCGAGATTTGACTTGAGCCCTCGCGAGCAGTTTGTGAATGTTTGAATCATTTTCTGTGCTATTTGTTTGTGTACTATACGATTAAATTATATAATTTTTTTTTTTTTGTATTTTTTCAATGTAATACAATTTTTTTTCCAATAGGTAATTCATCGTCTATATAGTCCATTTGTCCCTTTCTATACGTGTTTAGGGAAACTTCATAATAATGCTCGTGTCCTAAAATGTAATCCTATTATCATATTACTAGAGATAAAATCACAATCGTAATAACATTTAATATGTGATTTGTTTTCTTGAATTGATTTCCTTTTGGTCAAATTGTTTGAAAATGTGTGTGTAATTAATGAATTTATTATGGATAATAAGGAAAAAATATATAAACACGTCTATTACCAGCACAAAGTGATTACCATTTGGAGTCCTTAAGTGGGACCTTATTCTAACATCTCATACTATATTAAGAAAATGCAACTCCTAAAAGATAACAAGAAAAATAGTTATTGAAAGCAATTGATCAATTGCTTGTCCTCATGAGGACAAGCATAGCATATCTTTCAAAAAGTTGGGAGATTTTACTACACATTTGATATTTTCCATGTGAATGAAAACCTCATAATAAATCGTGCAAGTTGTTGACTTGTTGTATTTTCTCTCCCAAATTTCAATAAATTAAAGTTGTTTTTGCTGTAAACTAGAAGTAGGTACATTGCTCGAATATGACACCACTTAACGTACGGTTAAAAAAGTTGAGTTTATCTTTAACTTTGTAGGCATGCTTTTGAGCCATAAGTAGGCCTGTAACCGAGAGAGTTGTAAACGAGAGCTGAGTCAAGTTCGAGCTTAGGGTGCTCGAGTTCGAACTCGAGTCGTTCACGAATCTGAAATCGAGCTCGAACTCGACTCGTTTATCGCTAAAACGTGAGACCGATCTCGAGTTTTAACGAGTCAAATTTTAGAAAATTATACAAAAATTTTCTTTCCGAGCCTTATCAAGCTGACAGTTAACCAAACGAGATTTAAATGAGTTCGGACTCAACTCGTTTATCAAACAAGTCAAGCTGAACTCGAGCCTTAATGAGCCCAGTTGAGTCAGACTCGTTTAATTTAATAGCAATAGCTTATTTGTAACAAATTTAAGTTAGAGACAATACCTAAGTACAAGAGAGGTGAGCTTATTTGTAACATGTCAAATATTCTCGATGAGAGGGTGTGTCGTGAACCATAAGTTCACGCACTGCTTACGTAGGAGATCACAAAGCGATTAATAAGTTAAGTTCATTTATGGCCTAATATATGGGCGCTTTTGGGCTAAAAGTTTGGAAACAAGATTCGAGACTTGAGTCCTAAATTGCTATAAGTGGATCTATTTATAATAACAAATTTTATGTGTTTTCAAACTTCAAACTTCAAATTAAAGAAAAGATATTTCATTTATCTTCACCTCTTGCGACTTGTTTACGTGAATTAGCAGAAGCTATAACAACAGAAACACCACATGACAGCTTGGTTTAATGATTTAATTCCTTGGATAATGTTACCATTAGTAAGAATTATTATATAGTAATTAAACTTTAATGATCTTAATTAGCTTTACTGCAATAATTAACAAGCGAAGTGCAACGTTGTCCACACTCCACATTAACATATCCACGGATCTCGATGCATGCACCTTTTAATTAAGTTTACTTCTCAAAGATTAGGCAGATATAGAATGAGATCATAAAGTGTAAATGTATTGCCAAACTATATATTCAAGCTTCATCCTGTAAACTGATTTTAACATTTTTCATTTAGTNAAAAAGATGTGCTTACAATATAAATAAATATGTTCGGGTACATAATTAGCAACAACAATTTCGGTATAGTTAATATGTTCACCAATTAATATATAGCAAAACATTAGTATGATATACAATGAGTATATAATTGAAAGATCATAAAAAAGTTAAAACGTGATTGGTGGGCAAATATTGATGTGTCTATGATGCAATTTCATCTAAAGTTAAAACGTGATTGGTGAGTATATATATAAATTGTTTCGTTATTGACAACATAATATTTTATCGTCATTCATAATCGCAACCATGAATCCAAAAAGATAAAATAAGTAATTCATATATATCACTAAAAAAAATGTTATATTTCAACGAAAAATCATATGGTAATATAATCCAGTGGAAATTCCAACGGATATTTCAATGATATTGCTTCCGTTGGAATGATTCTAACAGGAATTCCAACGAAAATATTCTGTTGTAATGTATTTTTCATTGGAATTTTAGATAAAATTTAATGATTCCAACGGCTTTTGACCGTAGGAATTTCCGTTGGAATATGCAATTTCTGTTGAAATTTTTATTTTCACCACCATTGGAATCGTCAAAATCCAACGGAAACTCCAATGGAAAACTCATTCCAACGGAATATTTTTGATGGACTTTCCATTGGAATTAACATTGAAATATCCATTGGAATTCTATTGGAATATATTTCTGCTGGAATTTCATAATTTTCTTGTAGTGTATAAGTAAAGTTGTAGACGACCTGAGCTCAAACACTAGCGTTCACTCAAGCCTTTATCGAGCCAACAAATAGACTCAAATTTGACTTATTTATAAACATTAATTAGTCAGACTTGAGCCTCAAGTCAATTTCATAAAACTCTATTTCTCAAGCTTAATAAAACTCATACCTCATTAAATAAAGTGGTTGGACTCTAGTCTCATCAAGTCAATTACGTTGAATTAATCGATATAATTTTGGGTCTAATTCAAAAATATAATAATAATAATAATAATAATAATAATAATAATAATAATAATAATAATAATAATAATAATAAAGTAAAATTAGTAGCTATGTTTACAACACTTAACAGTTAACGGTGAAGGTGGTGCTGCAGGATGCGGCCCGACCGGGGTTAACAGCAGTATCATTCTAGGCATTCGAGACTTGTTGGCTAGGGAATGGAAAGTAGAGGTTCGCCACATTCATCGAGAAGAGAACTTTGCAGCAGACTATCTTGCGTCGATGGCCTAGACATTGCCAAGTGGGCTCCACGTTCTTGACGACCCACCCACGGGGGTAAAACCGTGGTTAGAACATGATAACTTAGGGGTTTCTTATTTTCGCAACATTATCGTCTAATGCTTCTGC
>BKCP01000001.1:3380841-3403979 GCA_008636005.1 Striga asiatica
AAATTTAGTAAGTTGAAAAGTCAATGCAATAAATGCATTACTATTTTGAGCAACATAATATAATATTATATCTATACTTATATAAAAGGAGATTCTATTTACTACATTTACTATCCAGAAAAGTCAACTGCATTAAATGCCATTACTATTTTGGTATTATAATATTTTATTTATTTAATTGATTTTTTTATTTTTTTTATTTTAAAAAGGTAAGTATAATAAAAATATTTTAATAATAAAAAAAATCAAATACCAAATAAAAATGTACACTTTGACTTATTTGATTATATTTGGTATTTGATTATACCAAATATATTCCTATTTAGTATATACATTAAATACTTACTAAAGTATTTATTTGTTTTATTTGTCAAAGTTAAGTATAGATTTGTTTATATTATCAAATCATAAAAAAATATTAAATCCATATTGTAAAAAAAAAATCATATAATTTTATAACAATTCTACTACACTATTTAACAATATTCTTTTTTTATTATATAATAAAATAATAATTAAATATTATATGGTGAACAACAATAAGTAAAACTGTTACTTTCTCTTATATCAAGGGATAAATTTATATGCTAAAATTAAATTTATATTAGTATAAATATTTTAATGAGATAACATATTAATTATTTTATAAGCTAACTCTAACATGCTCATATTTTATGTTTTAAAAGATGTAGAAAAAAACTGATAATAACTCTATTGTTTTTTAGACTTAAACGTTGATTAAAAGAGGTAAAAATTCCTAATTTTTTACACATAAACGTTGATTAACACCATAGATCGAGAGTCTATATTTAGTAAAATTCCTAATTGTAATAAAAAAAATTCATTTTTGCTATATTTTAGAATATCTTAATTCATTAAAAAAAAAAAGAAAAAAAAAACTACAATGAAAAAAGCAAGTCAGCTATATATCGATTTGTTGTACTCCTCAAATCAGATTCACAATTTGGCTACAAGGAAAGGAAACTCATTGATTAAAATATTATTTTGTTAGTAGTCTTAATATACAAGAGACTTTAAGACTCCACTTGAATATTATAAAACTTTTATTGAACATTGTACAATTTTCTTGCGTATTATAAATTTTTATTGAATATTGCATCTTATAATATAATATTCTCCAAATAAATATATCTCGTGCTATATATCCCGTACATTTTTTTTATTCATGTATATATAACTATAAGCCTGAATAAATAGCCTTAAAATTGTACATCCCGTACATCGCACGGGCTCTGTACTAAGTCACTTATAAAGGGCCGATCTCAATTAGTTGGAAATTGCATAAACGTTAGCTAGGGCGGCTATATATCCAGAAGCTTCCATTAAAAAAATTATGTATTGTGCTCTATTTAGATATTTTGATAAAGATATAAAAACCTTTATTTTCGCCGTGTGTGCCGGACCACCACCTTCCCAACAAGTTAGTTACACTAATTTAATTTATTTTGCTTTGAAGCAACTGCTTTTGAAAGATACATGCACGATTGATGTGAAAATCTATCACTTATGCACTCATGTTAAAAGAGATAATTAATCCATCATGAGAAATTATCACAAAGAGAATTAAAATCCAATTGGAAAAATACACGAAAAAGACGTGGAAAAAGTAAAAAAAAAATGGTGAAGACACAATAACGCAACACAAACTCAAACTCAAGATTCAAGGTGGTCATGACTGAAAAAGAACATCACAAGAGAATAAAAAAAACAAAGAACACAAAGGGCCCATCAACTAGTGCCCCTTTTGTAACATGACTCGCTACTACACTAGCTACAGAAACCAATATTCTCTCACATTAATAACACGTGGCATTCACTCCCACAACACAATTACTTAATAAAAAAAACCCAACAAAAATATCTCCTCAAGAACCCATCTCTAGAACCTTCCAATAAATCCTCATTTTCTCTCCAATGTCCAATTGTCGATAATCAATCATCGTCATTTGGAGTATGATGTCTTCAAAAACTCCAAATAATTAATCCACACTCTAACCTCACATTCCACCGTCGTCGTCATCTTCCGAGACATCAAATTCCACGTCATCACCATCCGCATCCACCTCATCATCATCGTCATCGTCATCAGACGACAAGTGTACGAGCCAGCAAGCACCGTGCAAATGCCCGTTGAGGCACACAAAGTACTCGAGCTCGTCCTGTCCTGTCCCGAGCCTCCTGGCCGCGGCCCGTCTCGGGATGAGCCGTGCCGCGGTCATGCTCCACGCGCGGGCCCCACAATACGGACACCTCACCCCTTCCTCGAACTCCACTCGTCGAGTCACCAAAAACTCCCGAGTCCTCGATTGCGCGAACGACCCGAAAACTCCCCGATAAACTCCGATATCTGGGCCGCTATTCGGGCCCCGGTGCTCACACGGGTCGCTCACAAACAGCACGTCCCCACGGCATCTTCGGGCCAAGAAGCTCCGGCCCGAGGTCTTGGAGAATCGGGCCGTCCGGACGAGGTGGCCCGGAGCGGGATGGGCCGGGCGGAAGTGGCGGGTCGGCCCGCAACCGCCGCAGAAGAAGAGGAGCTTGGCGAGTGACGGCCAGCCGCCGGGGATCCGGGCGGCGGCCGGAGAGCCGCCGGTGAGGGAGGAGACAAGGCGCGGGGCGCGGTGGAGGCAGAGCCCCCGCCAGAGGAGGCGTCTGGCGAGTGCCCGGAGGCGGCAGTTGACGGCGGCCGTCCGGCAGATCGTGTGGATGTCCCAACCCAGACGCTCGAAGACCATCAAGAGGATACGCTCGTCGAGGATTCCGGGTTCGCTGAGCCGGGACAGCTGGCCGGAGCCGGAGCTCGAATTTGAGTTTGGACAGGGGTGACTCATTTTTTTTTATTTTTTTTTTCTTTTTGTGTTTGTTTGTTTGAGAATTGGGATAGACATTTGTGAATTGTGAGCCGTTCTTGAAGCGGTGCAGGAACAGGGGATTTTATAAGGGGGTGGGTGGGGGGACACGTGGAGTGAGGATAGCGAAGTGGGATAACTAACTCTTTGGGGCAGAGGGGGGTACGTGGTGGGATTGGATTGGCCCGACTATTTGTGGGATTTGATTGGTTGATTTTGACAAACTTTTATTCGGGGATGGTGCAGGTTAAGGTGCACCGGTCGGAAGGAGAAGGGGGACACGTGGTGCAGTGGCCGAGCTTGAAAATATCTAGGGTGCGGATGGGACACGTGGCGGATGAGGGCGGAAAAGGCCGGGATAAATATCTGTAGTTCTTTTTTATTTTAATTTTTTTAATGTGATCCTTTGAGTGGTGTTTGCGGAAAGTGCGGGACACGTGGGCGTGTGGAGAGAGCACCACGTATTGGTGTTTGTTATTTTTGTAGGCCTTTCGTTGACTGATTCTGGGATTTTTCTCATGTGTTGTTTTGTCGCGTGGCGAGGACATCGGGATTTTATGAAGATAATGACTTTTCTTTGAAGTGATTTTTTTTCTTTTTGGGGTAGTAGTAATCGGATATGAAGCACATGTGTAAGAGACGTGGCCGTTGGATTTTCTGCCGTCAGTGGTTCTTGTCGGAATATTTTGAGTTTTGCCTAAAGGCTCCTTTGGTTGGTCCTTATCATGAGTAGATCAAATTTACACCTAAATGGCTTTGATGAGGATGGTCTCTAGTGGATAACTATTTGCTACTTATTGATTGGTTTGCTTGTGAGTTAGTGAACAGTGAGGTCACACAAATGGAAAGATGTTGAGGTGAGTAAAAGCGAGCCGAAATCGAAAAATCGAGCCAAATTTTACAATTCAGTTCGATTTGATTTTATTATTATGAAAAAGTAAAAATTAGTTCTATTTAAGTTCGAGTTTATTCTATATTACGGTGCGGTATTGTTATAATTTTGCATAAGTTTGACTTTCCGTTCAGTGCCGTTTTGCACAGAACCGCACCAAATTGAATAAAGTATATTAAAAAACAAAGATAAAACCGAAAACCGAGTTGAATCGTGCATTTTAATGTTATTCGGTTATTTTAGTGTAAAAAAAATGGTTTGACTTTTTTCTAAGTTGCTTTGCAGTTTAATTATTATTATTATTATTATTATAATATTATTATTATTACTACTAACTTCAGTTTTTTATTTTTTTGCGGTTCAATGGAGTTTTTACTGAACCGCGCATTGCTCATTCCTAGAAGATGGTTCATAAATGGAACTTTGCTAACAATGGGCCTCCAAAATTTGACCAATATATGGAGGGAAAAAAATGGACGAAAAAAGGTTCTAGACAAAAGTAGGCAAAGAATTAAAACAACATGTCGCCAGTGTTCTAGAAGTCACAGGCGTCTGACCAGCGCCTAGCGCTTAGGTGGGGCATAAAAATTAAGATTAAATACATTATTTTTATTTATTTTTATTACCTACTAAATAAAAGTACCTCAACTTATAATAAATCCACACATCTAAGTATAAATAATATTAATATATTATAAAGAAAATATGATAACAAAACAAAGTAATTACTAATTAGTATTTAAAAAAATTAAAAATTGCCGTCAATGCCACCTAGGAGTGCATAGGCCCCTTGACGGCCTGACCGAATTTTTCAGTCGATTTATGTAAATCGGAGGCTGTCGAGCAGCGCCTAGGCCGAGTTTTAGTACATTGGTTTGTTAGTGTTATATACTGAAAGCTTGACTTTGCATGTTATTACACATTTGCCCTTTATGAATGAGAATTGTGTTAGATTAAACAAGTTCTATGTTTTGTTATTCTGCACTTAGATAGGGTGGGTCGTCATCGGGCGAACCGAAGATCACTCTATCAGTCACTTGCGAACAAGAATAGTTGTTCACAACCTAGATGGACATGAACACCCCATCCGAACGGTTGTAGTGTCAACTGTACAGTTTGTCTTGACTGATTAGTTGCAGTAGTACATTTATGTATTGAACAGGATCCCAGAGAGGAGAAGTTCATTTTATACTGATCGTCGTAAATGAACTAGGCCTCGGTTAATTACTGCGTTCTCTTAACCCGTAAGATATTAATCAGGCAGATATATATAATATATATTACTTTGATTCACATGGGTGGGGTTCAGTTCGCTGGATTAATTCCTACTGTTTTGGGTAATATTATTATATATAAGATGTGCTGTTAGGATATTTACGGTCACCATATGCGTTAGTTTGATGATGTCTCCGGAGTGAGTTCATGAAGGATTGTTATGCTAAACCCTGCAGGTGGATTAAGTTCCGGCATAATAAGAATGTGATGGACGAGCGCTAGCTTCGGTGAAATAATAATAAATTAATTAATTCTTGATTGTCAGTAATCGAATTAATTAATGAACATTATATCTTAAACGTGGGGAGGTAAATCGAGTAATTATTATTGGAGTCTCAAATGTAATTGGGCTACGAAAAGGGAGTACAATAATCTAATATTGATGGCCCATTAATATTATTTAATTAGTTAGAAGAGTGGGATTGACTCACAGTTAGTCTAATTAATTAAGGAACTCTTTTCCTAATATCTTAAGGGTCCTACTGTAGCTCTATATACATCATTAAGCTCATGAGAAGAGAATCCCAATCTCATTCTAACACGCCTCACGCCTCTCTCTCTCTATATCTCATTCGAGCTTTATCTTCTTCTTGTTGCTCCACTGGTACAAGTAGAAGAAGGGTGTATTGAGTAATACAGTAGAAGATCTGTAGGTAAACCGAGACGAAATATATTTTGACCTACAGAACTAACCGGAAGTCCGATTGAGACGTACAGCATACCCAGACGACCGTCTCGACGAGAGCTTTCCATCGCCGCCGAGATCGCAGCCGTCCGACGCCTCACGCGCCCTCACGTGCCGCCGGAAGCTCCCAGGCTGCAAGTTTCGTTTTGATCTGTTTGCATCCGTTTGATCCAA
Organism: Striga asiatica; assembly: GCA_008636005.1. Classification (NCBI taxonomy): domain Eukaryota; kingdom Viridiplantae; phylum Streptophyta; class Magnoliopsida; order Lamiales; family Orobanchaceae; genus Striga; species Striga asiatica. The sequence goes on from BKCP01000001.1 coordinate 3,386,738, forward strand.
TTTTGATCTGATCTTGTTCGTACAACCCAAGACGTGATTTGCGGTCAATCAATTGCGGTCAACCGTTCGTGGTCAACCAGATCTATATAAATTTTAAGCCGTAAGTTCTCTACGTCAAACCTTTAGATCTGCTGCGCTTAGGTTTACGTTTGCTATTGAATTCGTGACTTGTACATAACGAGATCCTCACAAATACCAACATGGTTATCACTGTAGTTATTCAACCCGGATCGGCCTAGCGAGTCGACCTGGGTCCCGGTCGACCCAGAGCCGGAACTGGTCAGGGTGTGCTATTCAGACCGGATAACAACAGACCGGTCGACCCGACCTTGATCCGGTCGACTCGGGGCATTGACCCGATTGGGTCAACTCATAGACTCGGCCTCTGTATTTTTATTTTTTATTTTTTTTATTTCAAAAATAAAAACAATTTATATATATTTATGTGGTGATTATTTATTATGAACTACAACATTATTAATAATTTGATGTACAAATTTTATATACAAAACGTTTAATGTTGCTACTTTTGTGTATATTTGTATGACAAAAATACTATATATATAATTTAAAAAAATTTAAAATTAATTATTCGATTCAGTAATTGACCCGATGACCCAGCGGTTGAACCGATCAGCAATGATCCAGAGACCTGCCTTGGTCGAATCACGGGTCGGGTTTAAAAACTATGTGGTTATCACAATCATAGTTATACATAACAAATAATGATTAACTATAATAGGTACATATATTCTATTATCCTACCAAGCGATGTCTAAGTCAAAACATATTCTAATTACAGTAAAAATAATATTAAATAGGTTCAACGGTTGGATAATCATATATTTTGGATATGTATACCTTTAAAATTAGAAAAATGCTACAAGTACATAATAAGTGTACATAGAGGTGTACATAACACTCACATGGAGTGGAGTCCACTTGATTTTTTATTTTTGGTAGGACATACTTAATGTGAGTGTTATGTACACCTCTATGTACAATATTATGTACTTATAGCATTTCTCTTAAAATTAAATGTCATATTTTAAAAAATAACAAAACAAGACATTTTATAGCATAAGTACATATTTTTCTTAATAAATTATGACGAATTGACTACTCTAACATTTAGACTTTACACAATAATTTGTATTTTAAATTTGGACTTTGGGTCATATGACTAAGTTTATTATATATTGAAATCTAATTGTTAGGTTTGAAAGAAGTATGATAAAAACCGTTCATTAGACAAACCGTGTGGTATTAAAGAACATTATTGTAATTGGAAAAGTGGTTGGTATTAGTATTATTCAAATATTGCTCACTGATCCACTCAAGCGCAATAATGTCTAGACAGCCAATCAAACTAGTTGCAAAATATTCCATGTCAAGTTTTAGGGAGATGCTACTATCACGTTACGGATCGTATCATTTCCTTAAGTTTCAATAATGAGATAAGGATTTGTTTTTTCTTTAATCCTGCATTATTGTATTTCTTCACATTTAATTTAATTAAAGTAGTACACGTCAAAAATTTAGTTAATTATATTATCGGGTTGTGCATATCAGTCATTTGTTCTTGTTCGTGCATAAACTGAATAAACTGAATAATATTGTATTTTGTTTTTACATATATTTAATTTAATTGCAAGCTTTCATTTTTTAAATTTAATTGAAATACGTACGCGTTTCCAATTGTCTATGTCCATGCGTAAACTGAATAATACTGTAGTTTCTTCACATTTAGTTGAAATACACGTTTTTAGCTAAATAGAATAATAATGTAATTACGTCACATTTAATTAAAATACACGTCATACATATTTATTATCGTGTACTGCTGCAATTTCTTCACATTTAATTGAAATACATATAGTTTATAGTTATTAACCTTTCTAGCTTATAGCTTATTTGATTAGCTTATAAGGTTCCTGTATTTAAATAAGCCCCGTTTGGTAGGACGAGCTTATTTAAAAAGCTCGAGCTTATTTGATAAGCTTCTTTTCGTAGCTTTTCAAATAAGCTCGTTGAAATGTTTATTTCAGCTAGCTTATCAGCTAATTTTACCAAATACTTTTATCATATAAGCTAACTTTTTAGTTATAAGTCATAAGTTATAAGCTATAAGCTCAAAAATTACTAAAATAAGCTATAAGTTAGCTTATTAGTTATCAGCTAGGTTTACCAAACATAGCCTTATTATCAGGTGCTCCATATTTTTCAGTTCTTTTTGTCCGTGCATAAATTTGGTAATACTGTAATTTCTTCACATATATTCGAAACACATCACTTTTCGAACATATCATTAGTTATAACTTATGATATGTGTTGACAACCGACTTGATAAGCCAAATCAGTAAATGCCACGTGGAAGACTTATCATTAGACCCCACCGAGCACAAAAGATTAGGAGAAAAATGAATTAATAGAACTCAACGTGAGCCGGAAGAAGAACCGACCTCCTAGATGAGACGAATACTGATTTCCATGAAGAACCGAGATCAGGAGATAGGAGGAGACACAGATGGGACGCCTGTCGATTGTCGCCTATACAACCATCATTACATGTGGGACCACCTGCAAGCTAGTTGCCCATAGACGTTAAATCGCATTTAATGCCGCCGAATTAACCTCGAAGAACGAGTCCGGAGTTGCTATAAATAACATCATTTATTCCTGTACGAGGATCTTTTTCAGACATATTTAATTCACATATAAAACAACTCGGTTCCACAGATAACAGGCTTTTTGTTACTCGAACCAGACTTAAAGATAATAAAAATCCAACTATTTTACAGCTTTCTACTTAATTAATCCCTGTTATTATAATTGTCAAATTTCGTATAACAACAATATGTTTCTTCATTATTTAGCTGATTATTTTTCTTGATTTTTAATTCTTAGTTTGGTACAATATAATTATTTTTTTGAAACCCACAATTAGCGGTGTAACTTTGATTATTTGGTAATAAGATGTAAAGATTATAAATTTTAATTCATACATTTTTTCTTAGTTGCATATTGAAGAGTAAATGAGCTGAGTTGAGCTCGAGCTCTTGATACTCGAGTTTGGGCTTGAACTGTTATTGACTCAGACCCGTGACAGAACGAATCAATAAACGGTCTCAAGCTCAATTTTAACTCGACTTGCACACGCTCGAGTTAGTCAAACATATCTCACAAACAACATATTTCGTTTAACAGCTATAATTCTCCACATTCAATTTTAAAATACAAAATCCACTACCAACTTGATGACTAAGTGCAATATATATCTCCATGAAGATACATTACATAGAGAGATTCGGCGAAAAGACATAACTAAACCATTCCTTAAAAAAAAAATTACATAAAAGATACATGGGAGACAGAATTCCAAAATTACTCCAAACATTTCCAAATTGTAATATCAAGTAACTGTATCCAATAACCGTCTCCAATTCAAAAAGTAAATATTAGAATTTTTTCTCTCTCACTCCATTAACCACTATAGGCAACCAAAAATAAAAAAAAACTTCTTATCTGCAAATCACAAAACTACAATAAGCAACCAAAAATAAAAATNGAATCGCATTTTTTTCACTTCTTTCGTTCTCTTTTTCTTCATTTGTCTTCTTGTTCTTCTTCTTCTTCAAACATCATGAATGCCTAAGAATAAATTACTGAAGCCACGTTATTCTTGGAGCCACAACCAACTGGGATATTCCTCAAGGCAACGCCTTTGGTCTAGTACCTCCGGCAGCTCGGGCAGAAATAGCCGGAATCGGAGGTCACATAAAAGCACCTATCAAATAACATTAAAAAAATAACATTTAAAAATAATGTAACATATGTCAAATAAGGTACCAATGTCGTGACAACAAAAAAAGGCGAAATAACAATTCATCTCACAATTCACTAATTTGTTAATCATAAAAGTCAGAGATGTTGGACACAAATAAATGATGCATAACCACTTAAATAACAAAATAAATAAATAGATAATATCAAAATTTTACTGATTAATAGAGCTATCAAAGGTTAAATCAATCCAAGAAGACAATCTGTATGAGTGGCAATTTGCAATTCCAGTCTACCGGCTGCCACTCGTTTAAGATTCCAGTCCCCGCTGTCAATCATCAGTCGTCCGCCACCTACCGACGCAGACCTCTCGAAAGCCACCGCCTCCCTCGGCTGAAGCCCGCCAATTGCTGGGTCGTGTCATCGCCGGTCAGTCCCCAAATTCGAGACATGATGGGCACACCGCCCCTAGACAAAGTCGCCGCTCGTAGCCCCACCGTCGAATTTGGTGTTGTGTGAGTAGGTTAGATGGAGAATAATTTTGATTTGGTTTTTTTTATCATAAATTAAGGAAGTATGACGAATAAGAAGAAGAGAAATAAATATTGTGTTGTGAATTTGAGTAAGGAAAGAACAAAATGAAAGAAAGGAAAATGAAGAAGATGATGATATGGGGGGAAAATAAAAGTGGTCTGCGTGTAGATGAATAAGAGAAGAAGGAGAAAACTACCCATTAACAATTATTAGATTAGATTTAATTATGGCAGTTAAAAAGGGAAAAAAATAGGATAATGACATGATGAGTTAAAATAAGAAAAACATTTTTTAAAAGGGTTGGAGAGTGTCTTTAATTCAGAGAGGTTCTTATAAAAATGGCTTGGGTTAGCCCAGATTAGAAAAACCAAAATGGCCCACTGATTTGGGCCTTTAACTGAAACTTCGAAAGTAACGTGCTACGACCCAATTAGCAGAGAGACACTAGAGTCGTGGCTCCAAAGCCTCCAATGTTTCTACGTGAGCCGACGCGCTCTCTAGCACACCCCACTGGCGCACGTTAGCACCGCCCCCCTACTAAAATCAAACCGACCCGTTTCACATCTGTAATTTTCACCCATTATCATTCACACAACCTTTCTTCCACCCTTCACCCGCACCCAACTGTGACCCTCTTCCGATTAGGGTTAGGGTTTAGCCACAGTCAACTTGATTGAACTCAAATAAGCGCTTATATCTGCCCCAATTGATTTGGTAGCAGGAAGCGCATAATTTACAGCGGGGTATTACGGTTTTCGATACTTCAATTTGATTGATCTTCAATGCCTGGGATTTCTCGGTTGGTGTAGTGGCTCTATGGCGCCGAGCCGAAGAAGGGGTGTCAGCAAAGCGGCTGCCGCGGCCGCTGCCAGGCGGAAGTGGAAGGTCGGGGAACTTGTGCTTGCCAAAGTCAAAGGATTTCCAGCGTGGCCTGCAACTGTATGTCTTTTCTGCGAATTTATTATTATTGTTTCTTGATTTTTCATTTCATCCGTTTAGTTGGGAGTTCTTGCATGCGCATTTCTTTAAGCATCTGTTAAGTTGAGCTTTCTTGTATGCTCATTTTATTGTTTAGTGTTGTCTAATTGGGGTTTGTATGCACCAACCGTACTGGATCTGTCCCCCGAAATTTTAAGTTTTTGGCTCGAAAGTTGATGTCTTGGATAATTCTTGGTGTTAATGAAATGTTATGAAGTTTAGTTTTAAAGAAGAAACTTAATGAAATGTTATGAAGTTTAGTTTTATAGAGAAACTTAATGAAATGTTAGTATTAAAGAAGAAACTGAAGGTCGATTTTGAAGGGGCTGCTTTATGAATCTTTTAGATAACTAAGTATGACAGAAAGTTCTCAACAAGCTTGCAACTCAGGTTCATTTTGACAAGTTCCAATTCCACAATGTAGCTAGGCTGTCTGTTTAAGGGAGTTAGCTGATTTGGTATAATTTGTATTCATCTTTCCAACCGTTTGTATAAAGATCTAATATCTGATTTTGGTTCTCTTATTCCATCATAGTTATTGAAAACATGAATCTAGTTCGTCTTTTGATCTATTCCATATAATCTGATAAGAACCGATGTAGTCTCATATATTTCCCCCAGTTTGTGTGTTATTTTTCTTTTGTCTGTTGTTATTTGTGTTACAACTCTACCTGGGGAGTGAATTTTTGGGCAGTTTAAACTCTGTTCTATCTTATCATCCCTATCAAGTTCCAATCTACGCTCGTGTTGTGCAACTGTCACTATTTTTGGGCACCGTCTTGACCATTGAAAAAAATCTGTTATTCTTAGTTGTAAATGAAGTGAAGGCCTAAGGGGACTGTAATTACAAGAATAGTGCATGGCGGATAGTATGAAACTGTATAGAAAAGTATTTTCATATATTTTTTGAAATAAAATAGAATAGTCATTGATCTTTTCTGTGTTTTCATCAATTTTATACGGATTATTCTAGAATTCAACCTAACATATTTGATAGAAAGAATTCCAGAAGTAGAGAGCTTGAAAGATTCTTTGAAATTGGGACTGTATAACACCCCCATGTTTCGAGCAGAACGGAACTACATGGCCAAGTTAAACTTAATTTTACCTTCACAAAATTGCCGTTTTCTAGGCCAACTCAGTTTTATACTTTTTGCCAAGGAAAACAACTGTACTCTTTATGTGTAACTTTGCTTCTCGAAGAATTGTTTGGCAGGTAGTGAAATATTGGTCATGAAGTTTACTGGATGCAATTCTCCCTTTAGTCCATGAATTTGATATCCGGTTTCCATTAGTCGTAGAAAGATGTGAGGATACGTAGGTTAGGAAGAGTTGAACTAGAATGGAGAGATGAACTCGATAACTCAATTGAAAAGCTTTTCTTCCAGAGCCCTAAAAAAATGAAACTAATGACAGTATGTTGTGTTTAAAAAACTCACCTCTCTAAACTGGTTAAGCGTGAGTCGGGCAATTCATTATCCTTCCCTTTGTCCCTTCTACTTGCATGATTTCATCTCTAACAATTATAAGGTGATAATGGAATAATGCATCAGTGGTTATCTGTGTATTTTGCTGGGTGAAGATGTTGATACTAGGTTATATTGCCTCGTACCAGTGAATCATGCCTTAGTGTCCTTACCTTAAAGCTTGTTTGACTTTGGGCAGTGGATGGTTGTCTACATTATTGTTTTGTTTGTAACTCAAAAGTTTATTGACAGTCTTATTTTCACATGGCAGGTCAGCGAGCCAGGGAAATGGGGTTACGCTGCTGATTATAAGAAAATAGTAGTACAATTTTTCGGCTGTGAGCAAATGTGAGTACTGATGTTTTTCAAGTTACATTAATATTTATAATAAGTTTGTCCTCTTGTTGTTAAGTATCCATTGATGATATTACTATGTTTTTTATGTGGCATGTCTTAGGTTCTTATTCCTGGTGTATGCCTTTTTAGGTTCCGTCATTTATCACGTGATTGTGACTTTACTGTATGGTCAGTGCTACTTGCTGACTTCTATCCTAATTCGTTTCGTTTCTTGGCCTTTCTAGCCTTTTTTGCAATAACTATGATTTTTATACTCATTTGTGAGGCCTTTAGCATGTTGCATGGCTATTTGCCAACTCTATATGAACACTCCGCTGTTCGGTTTGTTGTGTAAGCCTTTTTTTCCTTTTATTGCCATGTGTAGCTACTGAGTGAAAGTAACACTCCAAGAAAGCTCTCTACATGAAATGAGTATATATGTTATTTTTATCTGTAGTTGTCTAACCAATCCATCCATATTTATGATGTTTTAGAACTTTTTTTTATGTTTATCTTTTAGAACTTCTTTTGTGTCATAGGATGGTCACACGAGTAATATTCTGTGATTTGTTCTGTACAAGTAGATTTGGTAATCTGTAGTTGCTCATGGTTTGATGGCCCGATTGATATGTATCTCTAATACTTGAAGAAAATAGTGTCGGTTGATGATATGTTCATGTATTCTATGCGACAGGTGGCTCATGCTTCATAGGTGTCAAAATACCAAAATAGCTCAGAGAGAATGTTATTTTGAAATTATGTCTCGAGTTCCTTTACATTTACCATGTTATAGCGTTAGTGCAGGGTTCAAATTAATGGGCTCTATTTCTTTTAATGCAATTGTCCGTCACCCGAAACATAGAATTTATGATGCGAGTTTATATGTATGTGAAAATTACTTATAATTTTTTATGAGTTTCAACTCTGTGCTTTTATTTCCTTGAGATGTTGACTGTTGCAACTTGAATTGAAACACCATTGCTGAGAAATTAACAGCATGACAATGGAACTATAGTTATGTATGTTTTGTGTGTGTTTATGGTTACATCTATTGTAATATTGACTTTAGTACAGTGCTTTCTGTAATCCAGTCGATATAGAAGATTTCCCAATTTTCTCTTCCTTTTGTTTCTTTTGTACAGTGCTTTCTGTAATCCAGTCGATATAGAAGAATTCACAGAAGAGAAGAAAGTGTCCTTGTTGGGAAAACGCCATGGGAAAGGTGCAGATTTTGTTCGAGCAGCAAATGAGATAATCGAGTGTTATGAAAAGTTGAAGAAACAGGAACAAGTTAGTGGGCCTAATGGTACTGAGGAAACTGCTATCGTCAATGAGAACTACTTGCAAGACTCCGTTGTTGCATCTAGGAAGGATGAAGCTCCTGTAGTTAAGGTTGATCCGCTCTCTGCTGGGACCACTAATGATCTGGACTCTCTAACTAAAGCTGCTGTAGCTGCTGCCACCGATGATGCTTTTGAGAATGAAAACATTCATAATGCAGTGTTTAACAAAATACCAGCGTCTACTCCTTATTTAACAAGAAACAAAACAGATGTTGCCAGGTCACGAAACAGTGGCTCAACAAAGAAGAAGCCTGTGAGAAGGTTAAGAAGCTCTTCAAGGACAGATAATAGGCTACAGAGTACAACTCTGCCTTCTGTTAATAGTAATAGGTCCTCTAGGCGCTTTGGTGTTAGTGCATCTGACAGATCTTTGAGAAGAAGTCGGAGGATTGTCAAGTCGTCCGATGAGTCTGATGGGCAGAACATCGACCCACTTGCTATTAAAGCAAATGATTATGTTGAAGAGGGTAATTCTGGAACATTGAGTGTGAACTCTGATACAATTAGTGTTGATGATGGCAGCACTGTCGACTCAGTTAGTAAACCGGTAGGAACTGGGGAGCCCACTGCTGAAAACAATGAAGGTGAAACAGAGTTAAGTGATAGACTTGACTTCCAAAGCAACAATGTTATGAAGAAGAAGAGGAAGCCTAATCGCAAAAGACACAACAACGGTACAGTCGACGCACCTAAACTCAATATAGTAGTTTCGGATGCGGAAGAGATCAAAACTGAACTTGTTTCACCCAGTTTTAGTGAGAAACCAGACCAAAAACAGGCTAAGGATGATAGTGATGAACACTTGCCACTAGTCAAAAGAGCCAGAGTTCGTATGGGCAGACCATCACCGACAGCTGAGGCCGAATTTCCTTCAGTGCAGAGAGAGGAACGATTGTCTGAAGTTCCTGAAAGATGCTCTGTGCAGTCCTATGAGCCCTTGAGTTCCAAGGTGGAGGATCATGCTAACAAAGAATCTGTTCCCGTCAAGGAAAAACCAGCTCTTTCGTCATTAGTGCATGAAAGTCCTGCTAATAGGCCCAGGTTTTGGGAAACAAGAAAGAATTTTGTTGATGGGGAAGCTGCTTTACCTCCGTCTAAACGTCTGCATCGTGCACTGGAGGCCATGTCTGCCAATGTGGCTGAAGATTGTCGAAGAACTTTCAATTCTTCACCAGCAGCCAATATTCAGAGCAATGGGTACTGTGCTTCTTCCTCTTTGGAATGCTATGAGATGTCTGAGGAAAGGAAAGAAATGACAGGGTTAGGGTCTGAAACCATGGACGATCTACCGAATGGTGATTCAGTGTTGAGTGCTCCCCAGCCATGCGTTGTGTCAGATGTAAGGTCAGAAATTGACGCAGAAATTACTACTAGGGTTGTACCAGAGTGTGGTAAAGCTAATACTACTGATTGTAAAGCTAATACCACTGATGGTAAAGCTAATACTACCGAAAGCAAGAATCCTGAAATGCACACTGGTTCAGGTGGAGAAGCGGAAGGTGATGGTATCAGAGGTCCAGACATAATTCCATTTGTTGAGGTCCATGTGGAGACCGACATTATAGCTGAGGATCATTTGAAAATGGAAACAGAAAATTTAGGTGATCAGTTGGCTAATTTAAACTGCAATGCACCAAGTGCAGTGATGTCCCCCACTGACCACTGCATAACTGGATGCACGGAGTTGAAAGAAGCTGCTAAGGGATCTGATTTTGATATTCTGCAGATACCGGCAGATTCTACCTCTATGCAAGATATTGCTGTTGGTATACCTGATATTGACATTTGTAACCGGTCAGATGATAATGGTGGTGAAGCACACAAGACAAAGGACCTTCCTTCAGTTGAGCATAACCCAGACAGTATGATGTAAGAAGTTTTAAATGCTTGTATCACTTTATTTTTTCTCAATATGCAGTTTGTTTACCTTGCTTTCTGTCTTTGTGTTTTAATTTTTAAGGTGTGAGTATGTGGAAGAAGCAAGACCATCGTCGTTGAATTCGAAAATTATGCAACCTGTTACTCCAATGAAGGTTTTGAATAGCGGGCATGTTCAATCTTTAGCTTATTCGACTTACAGTTCCAATGAACATATGGAGGATAAAACTGTTTCAGCGACTCAGTCGTCTTCATCTCTGACTGATGGGCCAGAATCTGTTGCAAGAACTTCTCCTCCTAGTTCCTCCATCTGCCACATGTCTGCTTTAGATAATAAGAGATCTCTTTTAAATAATAGTTCCTGCTGTCCTGATGTTCATTTACATCTAGAAAAAGCAAAACTTGCTGGAAAGTCTAGCAGCAAAAGTGAAGCTTTGTCTTCCTTTGAAGCCATCATCAAATCTTTGACACGGACAAAAGAGAGCATAGGTCGAGCTACGCGGATTGCAATTGACTGTGCCAAATTTGGCTTTGCAACTAAGGTAGACTTCTTTCAAACCTTCACTTTGTTTGAATGTGGTGGCCTTTTTTGCTAGAACCATATGATGTTTAACGAAGTTGCTTTTGTCAACATATTTACCTTGTAATTATCTTGTTGCATATTGTGGCCTACCATATACATCTGTTGACGGTATTAAATTGGTCTGGACATCTTAATTTATTCTTATGGATGTTATTGATACAACTTGGATATATTATAATATGTTTTGTGCGCTCTCTCTGCCTGGCGCCTTGCTTACCTTTCTTTTTTTGGATATAATTTTTTTTTCTAAGAAGTTGCACTGTTATGCAGCATCTGGTTTCCCTGATGTGGTTTTCAGTTATCCAGGTTACTAACTATCATTGTTACATTATAAGATTCATTTATGTTGTATATTCAATTGGAAAATGTAGAAGTGTATAGATGAGAGTGATTCACTATATAATTTTGGTGATCCTTTTGGCGGTGTTTTATTTAGTTACAATTCAGCCACTATGATTGATCTTCATCGTATTTTTTTGGATGTAGTTTTAGTTTGTCACAGTTTGTCCACCACAAATTGATCCAGAGGATTGCTTGCTTAACGTTATAGTTTTTTCTTTTTTCCCACCCGTGTCACCGTCACATCTCCCTATACGAATTGCTGATGATTCCAGAGGGTACTATATGATAGCATACAATATCCGTAACAATGCCTTGTTATACTTTTTGCCCTAGGTGGTGGAAATACTGGCGCATAATTTGGAGACCGAGTCAAGTTTGCACAAAAAGGTTGACTTATTTTTCCTCGTTGATTCTATCACCCAGTGCTCTCGAGGCATTAAAGGTAACTAAAGCTAAGTTCGTCCATGCTGCTATCATTGTATATGACCTCTACATCATTGGCATCTATATTGAAATATGTTGATTGACTATGTAGGTGATGGTGGTGTATATCCATCTGCTATCCAAGCACTCTTGCCCCGTTTATTATTAGCTGCTGCCCCTCCTAGTAGTAGTTCTCATGAGAATCATAGGCAATGTTTGAAAGTAAGTGCAAATGGTGCTTCCCTTCATGTTTACACTCTGCCTTTTCTGATGATTTTGTATTCTATTTGATAAAAGCATTTTGTTAATATTCTTTGGGTTGGTGAATAGGTTTTGAAAGTATGGCAGGAGAGAAAGATTCTTCCAGAACCGATAATTCGCCACCACATCCGGGAGCTTGATGCACTTTGTGGTTCATATCCCACTATGGGCTCTAACCGAACCTTGAGAAATGAAAGAGCTTTTGACGATCCTATCAGAGAGATGGAGGGGATGATGGTGGATGAATACGGGAGGTACTTTATTTTCATTATCTTGTTTGATTCATTATCTTTGGACCATCACTTACTCAAGTCAGCCTTTGCTTTTAGCAACTCGAGCATTCAGCTTCCTGGTTTTTGCATGCCTCGTATTCTGGGGGATGATGATGATGCTGGAAGTGATTCTGATGGCGAGAGCTTTGAAGCTGTCACACCAGAGCACAATGTTGATAATCACGAGGGAGATTCGAATCCGGTTCATGCAATTGAAAAGCATCGGCATATTTTGGAAGATGTTGATGGCGAGCTTGAAATGGAGGATGTAGCTCCCTGCTGTGAAGATGAAATCGCTTCCAACAGTAATTTTGTTGGACTNTATTCGAGTTCTCAGGTTCTATTCTGTACTGGTTTCATTAATCATTATCATTCTTGGTAATTTAGGGCGCGATTGTTAACAGATTTGATTTGATGGATCGGATAATTTTTTTACACTCTTTAACTCAAAATCCAATTCAAATTTAATCTAAACCCATCTCTCCTCAATATTATCAATATAATTAAATAATATCAATCAATCACCCTCACACATCACAACAACTTTAATTCACTATTCATTCAATCACATTTTTAACTACCTATCATTTCTAATATCCTCTCTCTCCTACTTTTACATCACATCGACTTTAAATATTATTTAGATACAAACCCAAAATCCTACTTAATCATCCACTCAACCAACTTTATTTAAAATTAACTCACTTTAACTCGAAATCCAATCAAAACCGGTTTCGATCCGTTACCAATTGCGCCCTTAGCTGCTACCTTGTTTTTTTTTTTCCCCTTTTTGATGACTTGCAATTTTTGGACCTGCAGAATTATAGTGGCAATTTGCGGGAGCCCACGAGTGTGGGTCATCATGTGCACCATCGTGTTCGTGAAAACAAGGATTATGAAGCTGAGGTTCCTCGACACGTGCAGGACAATGGTTGTTTTAGCGATCGACATACGTCTCGATTTTCTAGTAGAAGTTGTGGTAGCGAGCAGCCGAATGATGGGTATGGCAAGAGCTTCCATTTGCGGCCTCCTCATCCTGCCCCTTCAAATCAGTTCTCGTACGTCCAAGAACAACGGGTGCATTCGCGGAGGGATGCTCCACCGCCTTCCCGTCCCAACAGATTCCATTCTCGTAATTCGGATAATGGAAACTTTTACAGGGACCGCGACAGAAATAAGTATGTCCAACGTGATAATATTGGAGAGGGCTGGAGGCCTCCATATCCATCCATCTCGGGTAATTATGGGTGTGTTTGTTTACAAATAAATCAGCTCAAAATGAGTTTTTCTTTTTTTTGGTTGACCAGGGTTAATTTTTGGAAAAAAAGTGGGATGGTTAGTTGTTAGTGGGATTTTTTGAGCTTATATTAAAATAATATTTAAAATAATTAAAGTTTATTTGATTAAAAGTAGGAGAGATGATATGAAGTGATGGTTAGTTAAAATTATGTGAGTGGATGAATAGTGAATTAAAGTTGATGAGATTTGTAAAATGATTGATTGTTATTATTTAATTATATTGATAAAATTGAGGATAGTGGGGTTGGGTTAAAGTTGAGTTAGATTTTGAGTATGCATTGAGTTTTTTGATATACAAACACACCCTTAGCCTTTTAAAGAGCTTCTTCTGTTATCTTCCAAGGTTACAAATGCCCCCATGCAATGTTTATTCATGTAGTGAAATAGGGGGGAAAGAAAATCTTTCCTGGTTTGGTGTCAACATTCATGTAGTGAAATAGGGGGGAAAGAAAATCTTTCCTGGTTTGGTTTGTTTTGACATTTGGTAATTTTAGGGATTAACAATTTTTAAAAATGACTATAGATCATAATGTTCTTTTTATCTTCCCAGGTCAATGCTATCATGATGAATCCAGGATGGCTAATGGACCCATGCCGTATGGTGGGCCACCTCGAGAGCCACCGGGCCCACACAATAGGTGGAATTACCCTTCGAGGCCCATGAACCACAGACATTTCAATCCTTACAGGCTACCTTCTGAAGGTCCTATACCTGTGGCAAATAGAGGTGCGCGTGTCTATCTTTTCTTAGTCTATCTTTTCTTAGGGAGAAAACATAACGATTTACAATTTGTGATTGCTTGCACTTGAGTCCATGAACCGATGTTAAATGTTATGGGACATAATTATTAAGGAGTCTCTTGAAGATTTTAATTCATCCTTGTAAGAAATGTATATGTTGGTGGTATATTTCTCACCTCCAATTATAATTAGGGCAATTCAAAGGTGGAATTTAATGCAAGTTTTGTCTGAGAAGCAAACCAGTTCAGTTAAACATAAAAAGCTATGAAGCTAATATTCAGCTGTGAATCTGATGAGTTGTACCAATATTTGAGGTGTACCACAAAAGATAGCTTTTAGCCAATTTCTGCAAATTTTGGTTACTTGTGTTACTCCTTTGCATGTTTTTTAAATTGTTCTTTTTTGTTGTTTCAGGCCCATATTGGAGGCCAAGATAACAAGTTAACGGCATCATCTTCAAAATGGTATCACTGGTATGTGTCCTATTGTGTTTTCTTTTATTGAGGATTATTTACAATATCTATGTGTATATATATACGTACACCTTTTACATTTTGTCTAATTACCTTTAAACCCAGCTACCTTTCATAGTTACAACTTACAAGTGCCATCTTCATTGTCATTTTCTATTTTTACGGAACACGCTCTTACTGGAGTTGTATTTGTTAATGAATTACAAACTTCAAGGGGATGTTCATATTATATGAAGGGCTTATTTGTTATTTTGAATGGTAAAAATGTGTTTTTGAGTGATCAGGCTTGACCTCAAGGGTAGATTTTGTGATTTTACCCTATCTATTTAATGTGCATACGTCTTTGGTTATTCTCTCCTATTCTTTGTTAGGTTATCGTTCATTAGGTGGTGTATTGTGCCTGAGAATTTCTTCTTATGGTTGTCGGATCATGAAGATATTAGAGACTAGAGTTGGTATGGCGAATGGAAGAACGGGGAATGATTTTCGTTCCAGTGTATATATATGTATGTAGATTTACTTGATGAACATAAAGTAAATCTAGTTTAATTTACAATATTCCTGAAATTTTGTCTACTGTAACTTACATGATTTATTTTACCTTTAGGTTGTGTATGATTGGTACCCCTCTCTCTCAGGCTGCTTTGTAAAATTGTCGATTATCCCTGTATATTTCGAATAATTTTACGATATTGTTCCCAGCTGATCATAAATCATTCATACTGAAGATGAGTCGTGTAATCATGATCGTAAATTTGTTCTGTAATGTTATGATTTATAATGTCTTGGTTAACTATTTGTTGGTTCTTGTGTTTTTTGTGGTGCTGTAAGGCTGTTTTTGGCAGGCAAGTTTTGGAATCGGGGCTTGTACGATCTGTTTTCTGGAATAAAAGTTGAATGAAAAGGTTTTATGGTCCAAGTTAAGATTTTGATGTGAAATATGATGCGGTGAGCATATATATGGTCCAATTCCTATATATCAATCTAGCTATTAGAATGGTTGATCTGTTTTATCTGCATTTTTAAAATGCATACTTATCCTATGAAGTGTAAACTTTAAAGGTACGTATATTTGTCGAAAAAATATGATTGTCTAATAGTTAAGATCCATAGAACCCTTGTATCTATATCTATATATAATTGTTGGCCGATCATTTAATAAAATCTCTATAATTTCTTGCTAAAAATTGTTACAATTCAATTTATTATCTATCTAATACATATATATATGTGTGTGTGTATGTGTACTAACAAAAGATTTAATAATACTATTTGTTGTTTTTTTTT
Organism: Striga asiatica; assembly: GCA_008636005.1. Lineage (NCBI taxonomy): Eukaryota > Viridiplantae > Streptophyta > Magnoliopsida > Lamiales > Orobanchaceae > Striga > Striga asiatica. The sequence goes on from BKCP01000001.1 coordinate 3,402,737, forward strand.
TGTTACAATTAAANACATTAATTCACCATATTCCATTAATGATAAAATATTTTTTTCTTGCGCCTTTTTTATTGGGTTAATTAAGACAAAAGTCATTATATTTTATATTAATTGAGTAATAATTATATTTTTATATTGTATCAGATAATAGCTATTATTAAAATTAATAATTATATTTCATACTTAATGATATATAAAAGTTACATAAACATAAAAAATTATATTGTAAAATTTTTTGTTCAAGTTTATTATTCTAAAATCCATATTTTATCTTTTTATTTGATTAAGAAATTGTTTTTTAAATAAATTAATTTGTTTTAATGTCATAGTAAAATCCCTTAAAATCGCATAAGCAATTTTTATAATAAATTTAATATTTTTCAGCTAATTAATTGGTTATGATCCCTCAACATTACAAAAATTATATTATTTGTTGCATTTTATATAATCATATAGTGATTCACATGCAATCGAATAGTTATGTACTATTTATTTTAACCAATGATCAAATTTTTAAACATAATATCGTTATCTAACTTATAAATTTAATATTGTATGCACTTATAATATTCTATGTTTAAAATATAATATCATTATTTAACTTATTAATATTAATATTATCTACATACAAATAATTTATAATACTTTATTTACATATGTGTAAATCACATGGTCGAATACTGGTTATTGTGTAAATTTCTTCATCTTTGTTTGTTTATTTATTGGCATTCTCTTGTATTCTTGTGGAAATTCTTTGGTCTTTGTTTATTTATTTTTTAGAATTCTTAGAGAAGTGTAGCCTTTCACATTAAATATAAAAAGCAATTATTAAAATATATTTTCAAAAAAATCACTATTTCTCTATTCATATTGTTTAACTATTGATCATTTATATTAAATATTTTATTATTTTTCTATTGCATTATATTATATTATCTCATATTCATCCACGTAAAAAATATTTCGTTTCTGTCAAAATAATGTTTTTTACTTTTAACTTACTTTTTCCATTCAAATAATTTATATGCAATTGCACTTTTTTTTTTCAAAATAATATATTTCCAATCGCAAAAAAATTATGTTTCTACAATAGACAAAAAATAGGAAAAAAAAAAGGTAGTTTTTGTTACTTAAGCAAGAGAGTATTTTTATAACTAAAACTTAAAATGGTTTCACTTTTCCAAAACTCCTAACCAAATATTGGGCTGAATCTGAATTCTGAAATCGAATTTATGAAGATCCA
>BKCP01000001.1:3425619-3447817 GCA_008636005.1 Striga asiatica
GTATAACACATACCTACAGCTACAACAAAAACTAGAATAGTGCTCACTTACCTACTTTTCAATTGACCTTTAAAAAAACATTTTAGTTTTTTTTTTTCTCAAATGATGAACTTTCATTTCTCAATGCAGCAACGCCCGTTTAATTACCAGAATAGGATTAAATAACATTTCTTAACCAACTTTATTAAGTGATTACTAGCAGGAATAGGAATCGGATAAATCCTATGTGTCATCTATGTGGCAGGTGGGCACACGCATGTACCCATGACTGACATGATAATTATATCACATCTTTATGGTGGGATAATGTAATCTCAACACAAAAATGATATTTTTGTCCAAAAAAATACATGTATAATGTTCATTATACCTTTAATGTCCAAATAATTACAAATTTCGTAAAACTGACTTATGAGACAAAAGCTAACTAATGTGATTAAACCATCTTATCCTATCCGATCTCATCTTTTCAAGTAAACAAGGCCCAAGAGAACACATCACAACAAGGACACAAAAGAGCTATATAACTAAAAACCAGGGAAAAAAAAAATCCGATCAAAACCACATCTAAAAAGCAACTCAACTTAAAGGAAAACTTTTTAGACTTTCAACATATTGCAAAAATAAAGAAGCAAATTTAACACTCCAAATTAATTTCTGGTACCAAAACTTTTCCAAACCAGGAGTTAATATATTGTACTTCTTCTCATATCTTCCATTCTGAATATACGTTGCTGAAATCATTCTACTCAAACAGTTTGCATTTGCAAAGATTTTCCACAAATGTTTAGTGAGATGAGCTACATTAAAAAGCTCGCAAATTTGTAAACAATCATTTGAATGGAAACGTGATATCTCCAAATGTTTGCACTATTTCGGTGTCGTATTTGCACCAAAATAGTAACTCTATGTACCGAACTTTAATATCATCTCCAACAAACATGTGATGTTAGATTTTGTACCAAGTATTCTCTAAATATTCTCTATTGTTTCTATTAATGTGTAGCCCGTGCGATGCACAAGTAAGTAATATTAAATAATAATTATAAATTAAAATTAAGATGTGGGTAAGTAATATTAAATAATAATTATAAATTAAAGATGTGGGTTACATGTGATATAACTTATCATATATAGTTTAGTGTAAACCATATAAAATTACATGTCATATAACTTATGATGTACTCCCTCTGTTTTTTTTTAGATGTCGTTTTAATTTAAAACTTCTAAATTACGATTTTCATGGGATGTGTAATAATCTTATATATTAATCCTCATAAATTTAGTGTTTGAATTATTAATGGTTGATTTTTAAAGATAATGATAAGAAATAAAGTTTGTTAAAGAGGATAAAGTTGAAAGAATGAATAAAATATTTTCAACGGCAACTAATTTGCAAAAATATTGACATCCTACAACGACATGTATTAAGAAACAGAGGGAGTATAGTTTATTGTAAACCATATAAAATTATCTTGTATAAAAGAACATGAACAATGTAAAATATATGTTTAAAATATATTATCTTATATAAACGAACATAAAAAATGTATGTTTAAAATATTAAAATTGAGAGAATATTTACATAGTATATATGAAATAAATATTGAAATGATACCAAAATTATGAGTCACTTCTGTGTGAAAACTTGAGTACAAAATATTTCATAAAATTAGTTTTTTAAGTTGTTACCATAAAACGAAGGCAATTCCATGCATTCGTGATTTATCAATTTTACAAATAAAAATCAATATTAATGCAAAATGTAATATTATATAACAAATAAAATGTGATTTTATATCTAACTAACATTAAGTACGAAAATGAAAGACTATTTAATGTTGCGTTTTTTATTATCATTTACCGTATGTATATCTAAAATATTTTATATTATTCTTTAAAAAATATCTGAAAATACAAACTTAAACTCTATATCTATTTGTAAGAAAAACATCTAAAAATACTTAAATTTAAACCCCTCTCTAATAGATAACAAATATATAATTAAAAATTAATTTACATAGTATTATAAATATAATAATGCAAATATTTAGTATATTTACAAAGATTCTATCTAGAAAGGAAGAAGACATATTTTTAATGAATGCACAATGTTTATGATTTTTTTCTATATGTTTTATAAGTATATTTTATACTTGTGGAGAAAATGCGTGTATACTCTTCGATATTTTAAATTCTAACCATTTTAGGTTGATATTAATAAGACAGTAACTTGTATTTGTTTTGAATATAAAAAGTTGACATATTAAATAAAATTGTAATTTATAGTAAGAGTAGAAATCTAATTAAATATTTTTTAAATAAATTCGCTCATCCCCACGAATACAATTTGTTATTATTAGGATTAAGTTTACGTATGTAATATTGTTACAATATTATGATTAGGTTTACAAAATAGAGGTCGTAGCTACGAAAAATTTCACCTCTAATATTTCCGAGGTTTACAAAATAGAGGTCGTAAGAATTTCACCCCTAATACTTCCTTGTTCTCACGTGAACAACATCATATGATTCGTCCTCACGTAAAATGTGAATGCTTGGTTTTATTCTCTTGGATATGCTATTCCTCCAAGTATTGTGGAAATTAGAAAAGACTTTCTTGGTCAATGATCTATTCAACTCCTATATAAATCTTAATACAATATTAAATCTTAATCAAGCTCTTGTATCTCATACAATATTCAAAAATCAAGAATAGCAAATAAATTCATGCCTTTCATACATTATTCCATTAAGACAAGAAAAATTAAAAAAAAAAAAGAAAAAGTGAATAAAACAATTAGAAACAAGCAATTATAATCAAATATACCAATTAAAAAATCAAGAATAGCAATAAATTTATGCTGAGAGAGAACGTAGCTGGAGATGGTCCCCTCCACAGATAAAGGACAGATATACCCTTCATCCAAGTGCTGTGTTTATATAAACACAAATATGCAAGACATTCAATATTTATTAACATATAAATTAATAAAAACAAAGGCATGAAAAAGAATAGTGGCTCGTTTGAGAAAAATGGTTTTTACTGTATATTTTAGCTTAGGATAAACACAAATATATGATAAAAGGAAAAACAAGATATATATAATTAAGCCCAAGAAATTTTGGACCTTGGTCCTTGAATATTACATGATTTTCCAAATAGCATATTTATTTGTATATTCAGGGACCAAGCTGTCTAGTTATTTTCATTTTACCTGGAAATGTAAAGGGTAAAATGAACAATGATGATAATTGAATTTAAACTTTTCATAATTGAGTTCTTTTATCTTTACGTTTAATATGCCATTTTTTTTCTTTTTTTCTTTTTTTTTTTTGCACTTTCCTCCTCTCTTTGGTGAGGAAATTTACTTCATTTAATGAAAGTTTATATACTGGAAAACAACAAAAGCAGTGAAACTAGTGAAACACAATGAACAACAACCCTACATTGTAAAAGCATAAAATTCGAGCCAAAACACAACACTATTAATCCAACACAGAGAAAAAAAGGACACTCAAAACACTTCTAAAACTTGTCAATAATCCCCTTATTTCCACATGGACCTTTACATCAGTCTTCCCCGAAAACACACACACACACACACACACCCACACACACATTTTAGCATCCATCGGGGTATGAGCACGACAGAGCCAGTCATTTTAGTATCCGCGGAGCTTCAATCATTCCAGTGATCCCTAACCACACGATTTGCTTATTAAAAGATGAGAGAAAATTGCAGCACCTTTTAGCTTATAAGTGAAATCACATAAAAATTAACAGTTCGCAAAAACTACCCCTGAGGTCTGGAGTATCTATAGATTTGGCAGATTTTGAAAATTAGAAACTTTCCTTTTCAGATTTGATTCAGTCTAAAAATGACTGGGAAAGGTGATTATTTCTACGAAGAGCAATGTAAGGGCGAGGTAAAAAAAAAAAATCATGGGGGTCCACATTCTCCCATTTCAGGACCTATATTCAAATGCACCCAGCAGTAAGTAAGGAAAATCAGGACTTCCAATCTGATGTATAACCATCAATGTAAAAAGCAGTGGATGATTAAATGCGTTCACTGGAAAATAAAAACTTAAATCACTCCTGTACAGCTTATATGCCCACAATTTAAGTTCAACAGTAAGAGATGATGAACACTGATGCCAAGATTGGAGAATTTTTAACCATGTACGAAAAAGGGGAATAATAGAAGTTCCAGAGCACAACAAATTGGAAATGAAGGTGTTAATGCTAAAAGAAAGCTCTCAGAATTGGTCTCTGAGCAATTGAGGAGAGTCAAAAGAGCTTTTATCTGGAATGTTCCATAAAGCTAAAACCAACTTTCTCTTAATACATGATTGACCAAGGGAAATAAGTGAAAGCATCAAATCCAATATCAGCTATTGATCCATGTGGTATATGAAGGCAGGAGAAGGTACTAAAAGAAGAAAACAACTATGTGTGTGCTAAGGATGTGCCTCAGACCACACAGGTCACTTCAATCAGAGGCAACAAAATATTTGATACAAATTTCCACTAGCATCCCTCTTAAACAGAATAGAAAGATCAAGAATTTATGCAATGTCTATAAGACATTCTTGAACAAAACACAATCCACAAGCCCTATTCCAACAATGTGCAGACCCTAACTTAAGCAAAACAATCATGGCAGGACACTCGATACAAACATTAAGGCTTATGTGCAACATTGGTTCCTTAACAGGGTGGCTTTTTTTAGCAATTTCAATGAGTAAAAATTTGATATAGCAATCTCAGTCCTATGAAAAAGAATAAATTTGCACTTTTTTTTTTGTTTTTTAGATGGGGTACAAAAGTCCTGTCCATTGCAAATGGAGCTGGAAGAGTCATTGTTGACAATTCTCCTGGCATAGTGTTAGTAATGGACTAAATCAAAATGGCTCAATTAAATTCTAGTGTTATCTTTAGTTTTTGTCCTTGTTGTACTTAGCTCTGATGATTATGTAGTCTGTCTTAGGATTTTCTGTTGTTATTATAGGTTTGCTGCATGGTTCATTTGTGAGTAGTTCGGTTTCAGACATTGTCTTTCTGCTGAGCTACAGTCATTATTAGATAGTATTGTTTAGGGCACCTGTGTGTGTTCCTCTATTTGACTTCGGTCGGATTTGGCTAGTCAGCCGTCGAACTCTGTAAATTTCGTTAGTTTTAATCAATCNAGAGAAGATAAAGTTTGTCTTTTGGGTGTTAAGAAGTTCCGTTGAAGTAGGTTATAGCCCTAGCTGAAACTTCAATCTTCTTTTTTAAGCTGAGTTGCTTTTTATATGAGGTTTTGATGGGTTTTTTTTCCTGGATTTTAGATGTATACCTCTTTTGTGTGTTTTGTATTTAGTTTAACTCCAAAACGGATGTGTAGTGTACTGATTTTTCCAAATTAGCTATATAATAGTTATTGTTTGTGAAAAGAAACACTAGATGTTTTTATTACAACTCTTTTCTACAAATGTGTAAGAGGTAAGAAAAGGACAAGATGAACAAAGAAACTTTTTGTTATCAACCTTAAAGTTGATAAATGTTCTAACTGGAAAATATTATCCTCACAGTGCCACTGGAAACCGAAGAGAGCCACATACACTACACCCGATCAAAAAAACGGCATCATCATGTACACACGATATTCACATAAGACTCGAGCAGAAAAATAAAAAGTTGAATACAATGAAGCATAAGAGAATTCGTCTGAGACTCGGGCACATAAAGAGTGAGAATAGAATGTAACGAAAAAATAAAACAGACTCCCAAATTTGTGGACAAGATTATAAAAAATTACTTGTCTGATCATAATAGGAACTTTAGAATGCCATAGTCACACAATACCATATCCAGAACTCTAATCACCATTGTTTTTAATGCCTCCACAAAAATAGCTTAAATCACGTTCATAAATGAAGACAAGTTGAATTACAAAGAAGATAAAATGTGTGCTCCTATAGATAACCTCGTGGTAAAAATTAAATGGTAATAATAAGATCAGCATAGAGCAAGGTCATTAACGTTTGGTGTTAACCGTCTGAGACTCGAGTTTGTCCAAAACAACAGTCGATCCATAACAAGGAACACGATGATTTCACTGTCAACCAAAATATTCAAAGATAATAATTCCAGACACCTCGTATTACCTATCCAATTCATTTTGGCAATCTAACCACTGGGTTCACATCAAGTGTGCATATCCCACAAATCACGGCAAACCAAATTTACTCGCCCGATCACTTGGGACAGAAAACACATCTTTTTCTGCATGTAAACCGAAAAAGATATCAATTGGAAGTCCCATTTAAACGTCCATATGGATAATAGCTATAGATATCTTCACACCATTGAGCAAGTTATTCAGTACTTAGCTCAATGGAAAGAACTTTAGTGTCCAAAAACCTGAGCTATATAGTAACCATTCTGTTCATGGAGTGAATAGATTGGCACATCGTCGTTTATTTTCTTTTTTTCTGTTAATTTTTATTGCTCATATAAGTTATAATGATTAAATAGCCAAGTCTTCCGACACTCACGTACAAACTATAAGAAGGCAAAATATAAAGCAAACATATAATTGGAACTTAATTAGAGGCTAGTGAAGAAACAATTACTATCAGTTTTCCCTCATGTTGTGGTCCCATTTAATGTTCACAACAAGTACCAATTCTTAGATAGCCATGAACAATAATCTGGCCTAATGCTCAGGACCACAAATTTTTGTTGGCCTTTTGATCGAGTAATGATCAAAGTTCATATCCGATGGTATATCTGATCATGGTCCACATGTAAGAGCAATCCTAAAAGAATAATTACCTAAAAGCATTAAACCTCTTAGTTCAACAAAAAGGATCCCCTAATTAACATGATGTACATTAGGAACACTGTCCACAATCGTTCATACCTTCATACGAGGATATGACTGCGCATTAAATAAATGCAGACTCCGAATATTGTTTAGCAACATATTGTTTCATTACCAGGACCTCTATATCAAAGTAACATAATTATAATAAGCTAACATGCAAGAGCAGCAAAAACTTTTGTTATTCTATGTGTCATCATAGTCATGTGACTGACTCGAGGATACTTTATGTGAAAACTTCAAAATTGATAGAAATAGTAACTGTCCCGTGAAACAAGTTTGCACAACTTCAGTAACACAAGATGTACACAAGAGATTACAGGTAGGAACAAATAACATCAAATAAGAGGACTCAACTTTTTTTTTTTTTTTGCATGGATAGAAATAGTAACTGTCCCGTGAAAAAATAAGTGGCAGAAAATGTAATAAATCTGAGGACTGAAAAGCTAACCTTGCACATCAAACATCTCAATGGGTTCAAGTAATTCTTCTGCAAAAGTCATTGGCATAGCTATAAGACCTCTGCTTTGCAACAGCTCAGTGACTGCTGAAGGATAAAAATCAATTAATTTTCCCATCGTATGTTCCACAGGCCCATTGAGCATCTGTGCCTGAAAAACGTAATGTCCATGCCCCTGAAAGAATCAGGTATCAAAGTCAGAACCAGATTATGAAAATGTAGATTGCTTCATGAAATTAGTTCCAAAATTTGAACAAGATGTGTGGCAATCAGTGTAAGATGTGATTTGTAGTACCTCAAGGAAAATAAGAGAGTTTGAAATTGGTTCACCCCCCAATCTGCTTTGACACAAATCCTGCATGGTAAATACACATTAATATGTGTGTGCTTAGAAAATATCGAGGAATGCGGGTAATACTAGTTCTAGGATCAGCAAAAATTCTTGACATGTAAGAAAGGTTAAAATGATATAATGAGAAGCAATTTGACATCTGATATCACGCTTAGAATCTTGATAACATTTATACTTGGCACGACAAACTATTGAAGCTAGAACTTCAGCAATATCTTTCGGCCTTATAGCAAGCTTGTATAGAATCAAGTCAATTCAAAAGAAATAAGAAAATGCTGTACATCAACAAGGTGAATCAACAAGTAAAAGACTGATATGACTGAAGCAAGTATTATGCAGAACTATAATGAGAATATCATATCTAAGCCTCCAGAGGTAACATACACGACCTTTCTGGGATCTTTGACGGAGCTTTCTATTGTTCTTTCGATAAAAAAAGCGTGAACCATTAGGGTCACCAAGGAAATGAAGTGTAACGCTTCAAAAAAAATTGTTTTAAATTTTTTTCCAGATTTGAAGTAAGAAAATGACATCTACATGATTGAAGTCACTAGGATTAAAATTTACCTTCACTTGATTTTGCAGATATTTGACATGGTCAATGACATTATCCAGCAAAGCTGCTTTACCAACCTGCATAGCCGCAACTTGATAAGTGGTTGCATGTCCAGAAATTACCCACTATAAGTAACAACTTACATTATTGGCTAATTGGTTACCATGAAACAGAACAATGTTTCCATTCACCATACACAGTAACTTACACCAGCAGGTGTACAACTCTTCCCACGACACATTGTGAAAGTAAATAGGTGTAATTGAGAATATATGACAAAGGAAAAACTAAAATGAATCTCATCACTGTCACAAAATCCCAATAATTGCTCAAACATTAACTGGTTATTTACATTGACAGCTGTGTTTTGACTTTTGATGTCCAGCCTCTTGAGAACATGTCAGCTTCACTATGAAACTCTAAGAAAGAGCCAAAAGAGTTTGTTGTTTCTCAAAGATTGGGTATCTTACCCCTTCAGGTTGAGGCATCAATTCCTTTAATGCTTCCAACCAATGTGATATTTTCAGTCTACGTAACTAAAAGAATGAAGATGGCAATCAGAAAATTGGTGAGTGAAAACTTTGGGGGTAATTACCTTAACTGTATAGAACTTGGCAATTATATTTAGTAACAATCAGTTAAGATCAAGCATATGAGGCCTTTAATGTGTTTATATTACTTATAGCAAGGAAAAATGCATACACGATCTGCTGCACAGGCTCTCTCTCTTGATCTTCTCTGACGAGCTTCAGTGACGCTTTCCAGTGCAGCAGTACCCAACCCCGAATAAGCTTGAAAAGCATGACTGTGACTTTCATTCCAATTTTGTTCCTGCAGGGACAATATGTACGAGATTTTACAAAAAGGAAAAATATCGGCCAAATGAATGTTTCACCTTTTAGTATATAAAATATTTTCTTTTATGAATAGAGAAAGCGATAAGACTTGACCTGAACACCATATTGAGGTTCCAAGCCTGTGAATGTTTCATCAAAGTTTCCGACATTACGCAGCCCAGGATGTTCCTGCTATAGAAGGAAAGTAAACAGATATATTCCACGTAAGACTTATTCTTAGTGTCTTATGAATATGACACACTGAGTAACAAGAATGGCTTAAGAAAATTACCATATCTTCTAACATTAAGTTCAAATTCTAAAGGGACAAATTCCTCATCAGCACTAGAACATCATGTAAAGATGGCTCTGCCAACTCACCAAATGAGAAGGAGATGACAGTCCAAAACCAGGTATTTGTGAGGAAACATTGTATGGCATTTGTCTCTGGTCTGCAGGGTTCCCTCTCTCAGCAAGAAACTCAACATAGTTTTTAGGCATTTGCTGGGAAGGAGTCCATTCAGTACCTACAGCACGCTCATGATGCATCCTGTTACTCCCTGGAGTCACATAGTAGTGATTTGCATGATGATCGCCGCATAATCCATAGGCATCCTCTGCCATGTAATTCGTGGCCAGTGGTGGAAACTGCACACCATTTTCATAATTTTGTTCTTCCATTTGAAAATGCTAGGAAGCTGCCATGAAAATAACTTGTCAAATGTAATAATAATGACTAGAGAGCTTATCCAACTGAAAGTTTAACAACAAGTTTTCACTTTGCAAGACCATCCGTCTACGAACCGGAATAACCACCAAAGCCACAAATAGGTACCATTACCAACTTGTTTCCATCAAGGGCGCGAGAGCAAAACATGAATTCTAACTAGTTTTTCTAACTAATGTCCACAACCGAAGTGAGGATTGTTCATCATTGAGAAAAATGAAATGAAAAAAATTAACAACACATATATGACAGTAACTAATAGTCCTGTTCACTCACACTCTGAATCGCACATAAGTAGCCTGAGAAACCACATCATGCTGTGAGTACATATATTCTAAATCCAATACATATTCGAGTGACAAATGTCTGACACTTCACTCATTTATTTTTGTTCTTTGCATTCGATTTTATCCCCAGAACCGTCGGACAGTCATCTCTATACCTATTCGAAGAATCTAACAAGAAAAAAACAGGCGATATTTCGTTTTTCCCCCTTTTTCAGACAAAATCAAGTGGAATAGCATGTAAATTCGAGAATCCAAAATTTAATCAACTTTCACCAAAAACACACACAAACACGTACTGAAAAAACACTAACAAGCACACCTAGCAACACAGTGAAATTCCCAAAAATGTCATCAACTAACACCTGCTAAATACTGACGGAAGGCAACAAGAAAAAAACATGTGAATCGTGATCCTTCTTTTTCCCCCCTTTTTCGGGAAAGATCAAGTGGATATACCAAGTAAATTCGAGATTCCAGCATCTTACCAACTTTCGGAGTAACAACACAACAACAGCAACATATGCTTTCACCAAAACACACACGAACGAGCACTGAAGAAACACGAACAAACGTAGCTAGCAACACAGTGAAAACTCCCAAAAATCTCCTCAACAAACACATGCTAAATACAGACCGAACGCGTGCGCTTAGATATAAGAGGAAAATCAAACGCAGGGAAGATCGAGCAGCAACGATTGCAGAAAAAAAAAAACGAAAAGGAGAGAGAAATTCTTACAGATTTTTACTCCACAGAGCTTTTGCTTGAGCAGGCAGCTGAAAAGTGAAGTGCAAAAGGTCTGAGTGAGGGGTTTACTGGCTAAAATGGCTTTTTTACGTGCACAGTACGTTGGAGCTGCTATGTTGGCAGGCGTACGAAAAGCACTGCATTGCAGGGAGTGAACAGTAGTTAACATAAGCGCAACTGTTGGTTTATGTGCTTGAATGGTCTAGATTACCCTCAGATTTGCCAATGATGTGTTCGGAAACAAAGGATATTTTGTGGAAAATAAATATTGTGATGATTATCTTTGGAAATCATTATTTATTTTATTGGTTTCTTAAGAAATGGACTAGTCCAAAAGTTTAACGAATAATAACAAAAATTTAGGGAATAATAACAAAAATATTTTGATTTTCGGCAAACAAGAGGAACACTTTCGACAATTTAACTTTTTTCTGTTCTCAATAACTATGACTATATTTTAATATTTTAAAATATAATATGAATAAATTTTATGATATTTGAATCATAAAACATAGCTTTATTCAAAAAGTAAAAGAAGATTGCCTCGACGAGGATTAAACAACCTAACAACGAAAATTTGCAAAAAATTATTATGCTTTATGATATTTGTAAATTACAAACGTAACGAGTAGCTCGTGAGTTAGACTTTATTGAAAACCAAAAAAAAACTTTATTGAACTCGTAAAATTCAGCTCAATAATTTTGCTAAACCAAAAAAGCTCGAGTTGATATGAAGTTTGTTTAGTTGATGAGCGAATAACACTTGTTAGACTCGAGAACGTGGGTTTAACCCAATTATTTTTCTCTTACCATGATAAAAGCTCGAGGTCAATTTAAATATTAGAAGTGTGAGCTATCCTAGTGCTGCAATTTACATTATAAACAAGAGTTAATTACCCATGGCACGAGCGGAACTTTCGAGATTGCCCATTTAACGAGATAAAAAAAACAATCGCACATCACACCCCCTTAAGTTAGATTTACGAATTTTTTAATATTTTAATTCCACCTTTATCAATATTAAAATTACATCTATTATTCCTCTCCCCCAACTCATTTGTTTCTGGCAGAGTCGAAGAAACGGAAACACGCCCATCGTCAACAACGCACGCCATAAGGTCCGACTTGTTGAAGATTGTCAATGGATCCGACGTCACAAGAGCTTCTCCTGCTTCGCCACGCACCACCGGCGGGACGTTTGCATCCTTAGCGCTATCCTAACCGTCGCCAACATCACCTTCGATTCAAGATATATGTCCGGCTCCTTCCTCCCTCTGTCAGTGTCGCCCGCCTTCTTGATGCTCAACACGTAACAACCTTGAGATTAAATTTGTGGTTTGGTAATTTAGGGTTTAGCAATTTTTTTTTTCTTTTGCTGTAGAAATTTCATTGATTTTCGATCTATGAGTTGCTGGGATTTGTTTTTATTTATGCTCAATTTTCCTTTAGTATTTGAAAGACTTAAAAATTGTTACCATGATTGAAATTTTTGATCGAATCTTGAGTTCGGGTGAGTACAAGGTGTATATATTTGTGTTTTTGAAGGATTTTGAGAGTTAATTTGATGTTTTATCGATGATTTGATTATGTTTATTAATTGTTTTTTTAATCTTATTTGTAGTTTATATTAAGTTTATTTTTGCATTTAATTTTTTATTTATTTATAATTTCGTGATTTAGTATAAATAAATATATAATAAACTTAAGATAAATCAAAAGTTTAAATTAGTTTTCAATAAATATTTAAGAGTTGCAATAAACTTAAGATAAACTTAAAATAAACACAAAGTGTATAAAAAGAAAACGTAAGTAGATTTAAATTAATAAATAAAAAGTTTATTGATAGTTTATTTGAGGTTTATTTATTTTATTAATGAGAGTTTATTTGAGGAATATAAGTATTTTTTTATTTTAGAACATTATTTAATTATTTATAATTTTGTGATTTAGTGTAAATAAATATATAATAAACTTAAGATAAATCAAAAGTTTAAATTAGTTTTCAATAAATATTTAAGAGTTGCAATAAACTTAAGATAAACTTAAAATATACAAAATTTATAAAAAGAAAATGTAAGTAGATTTAAATTAATAAATCAAAAGTTTATTGATAGTTTATTTGAGGTTTATTTATTTTATTAATGATAGTTTATTTGAGAAATATAAGTATTTTTTTTATTTTAGAACATTATTTCTCTATTCTGATATTTTTTTATTATTTTTTATATTGACAAATATTTTATTTGTAGTTCATTTCGCAGGACAAAATTTGTTGAATAGAGAGATTGAGTTTAAGAAAGGAAATGAAAAGAGAGGGAAACAGGGAATGGAAAATATCGAGAGCATATGAGAGAGAGTATATTTATTGAAGAAAGAGAAAGAGATAACCAATTTAAGGGGAAAAAGGTTAACTAGTCGTATTTGTGTAATTTGTTTCAATAATCATACTGTTGTAATTAGTTGGAGAAGGAATTACATTTGTGTACTTTAGCCTATAAACAATCCCAAGTATCCACCAAACAAATATACGAGCCCAACCTATGTACCTACACTAATACCGAATATGGGCCATATCATTTGAATAGTTTTGGAAGTTTCTTTGGGCAGTACAATTTTTGGGTCTATTGGGCCTTGTTTAACTCATGGGAACGTGTGAAGGAGGAGAGGGTCCTGAATAGATAGGTAACAAGTTGAGTTGAGCTTGAGTTCAGGGTGATCGTGCTCGAGCTCTTAACGAGCCGAGTCCGACTAAGCTCATTAAGTAAACGAGCTAAAAACAAAGCTTGTGTTGAGCTCGTTTATCAACATTAACAAGTCGAGTTCGAGAGTAAATAAATAGATCTCCACCTTTAACGAGTTTAATTATAAAAAATTATATAAAATTATCTTTTTTAACTTTAACGAGTCTTATCGAGCCAAGACGAGTTCAACTCATTAAAGAAACGAGCTTTATGCGAGCTCGAGTCGAATTCAAAGCAGTCTTGACTCATGGAAGGGGATAATGCAATTGATGTGTCTGCCATCTAATATATATACTTTTTCAAGAAATGGAAACAATATTTAGTATTTTCGTATGTTAATTCATTAATTAATTTATTACGTGTATGAGCTGTAGTCTTGTATAACACAATAATTTACCATATTTCATATATTTTGAAAATGAAAAAAAAAATTAAAAATATTTTTAAAATATTTTCAATTTCTCGTTATGGAATTATGAGGATTAAATTTTAAAACCTCAAAGAATATTCCTTGTTCTCACCAAAATCCAAATATATGCATTAGGCCGTGTTTGGTCTTCGTCTTAAAAATTAAAATCCACCACAGCAAATTCATCTGGTCGCCGTTCATTCATCCATATCTGTGAATCTAGCCTTCAAGAACTCAAACCCTTGAAATCAAATCAGATCTTTAGCAGAGTAATCACCAGCAACCATGGCTAATTTTGACATTTTGCGGTCGGAGCAAGATCTTCTTATGTATTCGTCCCTTTTTGGCAATCCCAAAGGTTCGATTTTGATCTATATGTCATGTATCTGAATTACCGATTTAATCCGAGTATTGATCTCCAAAACAAATAAAAATTGTATTTTTCTATTGTTTGTCTGGGCTCGAAAAAAAATCTTTTTTNTAAAAAAATAAAAAAATAAAAAAAAAAATAAAAAAAAAATAAAAAATAAAAAATTGACAACCTAAATTTGATGCTTTTACTCCAGCTGCATCTGAATGCTATATTTTGCAAATAGCGAGCTGAATCTAATGTTCTGAACTTTGCCGTTCAGGTTAGCAACAGAAGGTCCCGCCGATGGCTAAATGATCGGTTGTTGATGGAGCTTGTTCCTCGCTTGAATGCTGATGAAATCAGGGGACTGTTTGCTCCACCACCTTGGGGTAAGCGGTTTTTTTCTTTTTTCTTTTTCTTTTTATCCGAAGAACATAGAGAAATGAAAAAGGAAATGGGTAAGAACATTTCAATTTTCGTTGCCTGGTTTGCCAAAATTTGTCCTTGAGTAATTACAATATCCATTTTTATTTGAGTATGTTTTAGATGCTAAATATAATAAGATTTTTATACGTTTTTATAACTGAATACATGAATATGAAAGACACTTGTTAGCTTTTTCTTTATTCCATTTATACGAAGTGCTGTCACAACTTAGCAAATGGTGCAGTTGAATACCCTATAAGCATCTTGGGTGCTTGTTTTGGTGTATATGTCACAAGTTAGTTACTTCAATTTGTAGGTGATGATGTGCCTCCTTCAGCATTTAGCAAGACAAATGTGAGGGAGTGGGATAGTTTCAGAAACATAGACATGGATAAGGAGGTACAATAAATCTCCTTTTATCCTCATACGGCATTCAGTGTATTTTGCGGAAGATCCGGGAAAGCTGTTGAAAGTTGATTTTTAGTTTTTAATCTATATCTATATATAAGTTGAAAGATTATGGTTATCCTCTCAATGCTTTCACCTTTCTATGCACCAAAACTATTTTCTCCTGTATCTGGAACCGGGTTTTTTGTGTATTCTGTGAATTTGTAATTTTTTTGTGATTTAGGACACATCATTTTGCTTTCAGTACTTTAATTTATAACCTCAACATAATCCTAACATTGATAATTTCACGTCTTTCTGTAGGCCTCTATCATGGAGTCCCTTGACAGCTCATCTTCAAAGAGGAAAGGCCATGTGGATTCTGAAAAACTCGCAGTGCTGAAAGCTTGGCACCGCGTAGATGGTCGAACCAGAGAAGCACTTCGCCGTTGTTATCTTTCAGACTTGCTGAATGGATATGAGGTGGTTGAAATATCCTTTTGTGAAATATAATGTTTTTTTTTTGGTTCTCTAACTGTTCCTAATGTTCCGTTCAAATTTATGACCAATTTTCGAGACATATTTACATCCAGCACAATTTTTGTAAGGTTTCTCCACTAAATTATAGCAGTTGGGCCTTTAGTTCGAATTGTTATCATTTACTTATTTTCGCTTTTCTGAATTTTTCTGTTCTAGAATTTTCACAACTGATGGAAATAGTTTCATCAGGAATGTGTGCGCTCGTTTGTTGAGGATGGTGGGCGCAGAGATGTGCTGGTGCTGCATGTTCAAGATCCTTTCCACCGTTTGATTCTACATGGTGTTTGTGAGGTATATTATTCTATACAAGCCTAAGTGTGTTGATGTAAGAAAAAGGAAAATAAAGAATAATCAATCACATAGCATTTCAGAGTGTGTATCAAGATACCATGAAATGTTTTGAAAAGCTTATTTGCTAGGCAATTACTCTTCAGGGTATGGGCATGGAACTTTTCGGATGTTTTGATTTTGACATGATTATATCGTTTTTTGCAGTTTTACAATCTTGTGTCGGCCACAGCCGACCAATCAGAAGGCTACGAATCTTTTAAGGTGACAAGGATAAAGAAGAAACAGTCAGCATGTGATGATATCCCCAGCATCACTCTATGCAAATTTCTGAAAATGGCAAAAGAAGGGTTCTGGTGATGAATTTAGCCATGTTAACGGGCAAATGTACTATAAAACCAAGCTGGGTTTCTTTTCCCCGGTAAAGTTATTGCACATATGAATCTAATAGACTCATTGCAATAAGTCGTGCCTTCTTCTCGAAAGCTATGATGGGTTTGTCTTGTAGAAATGTCTCATTTCTTCACAGCCAAATTTTTAATCGGCTTTGGTGGTTTGACTTTGGGCATGTAGGATAAATGTAGATTTCCATGTTGTCTATGGTGAATGTTAGGTGATTCATTTGTGGAATTTACCGGAAATGTTCTTCTTTTCAAGACAAACTTGCATAGCCAGCAAGTTTTGTGTTTTCAACTTCGAAATCGAACTTACATTTTAACTTATAGGTGTGTACTTACATTGTGAATAACGTACCCTAGTGAAAATATGCACCTCTAGCTGATAGTGAGTATTCTTTTTCTTCCTCTCTTCAACCAAAAAGCTCAATCGGCGTTCAAGTCGGAAAGTAAACCGGTTAGTTTCTTGGAAAGAAGCGTGTAGGTTGATTCACCTGGATGAATGCTATCCCAAAACACATATCGTGAAGCTTCTGCACAAACCGGAGTTAGTCGGGTGCAAAGGGGTCCGACTTCAAGCAACCCGGTACCACACACCCTCTTCTAGTTTCCAAAAATCCTGCAAAGGTATATCAACTCTTTATAGTATTCATATAAGAAAACACACTCTCTCAGCTATACATTGATATTATGGCTGTGTTTGGTAAACATAGCTGGTAAGCTATAACTTATAACTTTTAAGCGAATTTCAAGTTTATAGCTGATAATACATAACATATGGCTGAAAAACTAGCTTATATGATAATTGATAAACGTGTTCAGTAAAATTAGCTTATTTGAGAATTTATCAAAGGAATCTTATGAGATAAGCTCGAGCTTTTTGAAAAAGCTCGTCCTACCAAATCAAGCTTATTTGAATACAGGAAATTTATAAGTTAATCAAATAAGTTATAAGTTAACTTATATGCTTTCAAAACACAACTTATATGGATATTTGCCGTATTTTTGGGGGTTGTCGATTATGTCCATGAGAGGATTATAAACATCCACATAGAGGATTTTGCTTCCCGGAAGCACGTTTTCCATACGTGGCAGCAGCTTCATAAGCTTCTCGTTGTATGACCTCGCGTCGGCATTCTCCAGGTGGCTGCGCGCCCTCAGAATCGGGAACTTGGCCGTCATCTGTATCAGCAAGCACCCGATCGGCGGCAGGCCAGACACCACCATTTTTCGGCACCCGAGACTATACAGCTCTTGTCCACCGAGAACTGAACCCTCCTCGGCGGAAAGTCGTAGAAATTAAATATAAGATCGTTTGTCCCGACACTCATGACGACCAGAGCCCCTTCAAGAACCTTCCAGGCCTCCCGCTTTCCGATAATGCCCTCAAGCCTAACGGCGTATTCTCGAAAATACTCTGGCTGTCTCGAAACGGGTATGACCCCGGAAATAGTGGTCGTGAGGTCGTCGAGCCCCGACCCGGCCGATGCGAAGACCTGTCGTGATTTCATAGTCCGAGAGATTTGGGGTGAGGAAAGGGGGAACGGTCTCTTTGAGGGAGGCGAGGATGTCCGGGACGAGCCTGCCGTTGGAGAATCGGCCAGTCGGGACCCGGCCCGTGAAGTCTCAACCGTAGGGCGGGTGGTCGCCTCGAAATGGGGTGGCTATGTAGTTGTTGTGGACCGACGAGTCGCCGAACGCGAGGACGGCCTAGAAGCCGGAGGAGGTTTTCCGGCGGCCGGGTGTGCTTCCGGGGACACGGCGCGGAGGGGTAATAAGATCGAAAACATGTTTGTTTGTGAGCTATTATTTGCTTTTTTTTTTCTTTACTTTGATTGGGGACTTGAAGCTGTGTTTGTTTTTGTTGTGCTCTAAATGAAGGTGTGAATTAGTGAATAAAGGGTGGGCTGTGAAGGTTGTCCTGTTGCTAGATTTTCTTGAGGACTGACACATGGTCAGGATTCGAACAACCATTTTCTTTTACCTTGGATTTTGAGGTTCTTATAAATGATTTTAACTGTGGATTCAAGCTAAGGAAAGGTCTTTTGTTTGGCTAATGAAATGTGATTAAAGTATATATAATCATAATTTGATTTGATGGCATAAAAATATTTTTAGGGGCACCTTAATGGTAAGGGAATACCAAGAAAAAGAAATTTTAGTAGCCATTTGTGTTCAAGCATGAAGGAAGATGAAACTATAATTCTATTAATTATGATATGGCTATGGAAATATAATTTGTTTTAAAAAAGAACAATCATTTATGTGTTACTGTTATGAATATTTAAAGTCAATATTGTTTCTTTTGTAGCTAAAACGTTTTGAAGTTTTTTTTTTATAATTTCATATGATTATATACCTTTCGAGAAAGACTACAGTTATGTTACGGAATCATTCCGTCCGGTTTTTTAACCGTAGATTATCTATCTTACACTAATTTACATGTGTATCTAACGGTTAAAAATACAGACCGGATAATTCCGTAACGAGACTGTAGTCTTTCCCATATCTTTATGACAAAGTAAATTTTTTTTATCAAAATAAAAATAAATGATTCTGATACACTCACGTATTCCAACACATGATTTGATAAAACACACTAAGGTAGTCAAATTCACACAAACATTACGCACATTCAAACCACCATATCACTATTATCTTCGCTACAGGAGCGGCTTTGGGAGAGACGAGTTAGGCCCATGCTTAGGGCTTCTATTTGTTTGGGACCTCAACTTTTTTTTTAATATTATGTATTTTGTTGGGTTTGACCTATTTATACAAACTAAATATAAATTGGTCCGTTACACAAATGAAGGGGTTAATTAATGAAAGAGTTTGTCAAAGTAAGTATTTTGTGAAGAAATTTGAGGCCCTAACAAAGAAAAATTATTTTATTTTTATTTATTTATTTAATAGTTTTGTTTAATAGTTTGTTTCTTCTATGATTCTACAAATAAGCCTAGGTACCACGCGAGTTCAAATTCAAAAATTTGAAAATAAAAACTTGTCTGGGGTCTCCGAATTTCTAGAGACGGCCTTGCTTCTCTATACCAAACTACCATTGGTTGTGAAGTTGAAATTAGCACGCATGGTTCCCTACACCATCACAGACGAGCTAAACCCCAGCATCCCGCCCTCCATATCGAACTCCACCAAGCTATCCTCCATCTGGTGGGCCCCTATCACCACATCTGCCGCACCCCCACCATCCTCGAACCCCATGCACCACACATCGTCCGTACACCCTCACCATCGAGTTCGACCCATACATTCTCCACACCGAATCCCCACCCCTACTACTAAATCCACGGTCGGGACCTCGGGCCCCGCCCGCCCCATCGCCATCTCATTTGCCTCGTAGCACAACCCGAACGGCCCGTGCCACTGCCATGAGGTTGAGCGCGGAGGAACGTCCCTCTGCGAACGCCTGCACCACGACCTCGAAGATGTTCGTCCGTAGCACGGTGTAGGGGATTACCGTGCTCAGCATGGCCACCCAACTGCGCGAGTACTCCTGATGGTGGTCAACATACATCATTTTGTATATTAAGGGATATGTATGTGTGGTTTATCTTTGAGTTATTCTTTGTTTTTTTTTTATGCTTGGGGACTTGAAGCTGTGTTTGTTTTTGTTGTACTCTAATAAATGAAGGTGTGAAATAGTGGATTAAGGGTGGGCTTCACTAGGTTGTCCTGTTGCTAGATTTTCTTGTTGAGGACTGACACATGGTCAGGATTGGAACATCCATTTTCTTTTACCTTGGATTTTGGGGTACTTATGAATGATTTTATCTCTAGATTAAAGCCAAGGAAAGGTCCTTTTTTAGCTAATGACATGTGATAATCATATCTTGATTTGCTGGCAGCCTGGCATAAGTTTATCTTTTGGGGCAGCTTTAGTTATTGGTAAGGGAATACCGAGAAAAGGAAATTTTAGTAGACATTTTTGTTCACGCATGAAGGAAGATGAAGCTATAATTTTATTAATTATTTCTGGTTATGGAAATATAAAAGTTTAAGAAATTAATCATTTTTGTGTTAACGATATCAATACGTAAAGTCATTGTTGTTTCTTTTGGCCAACACGTTTTGAAAGTTTTTTTTATTTTTTTATTTTTTACTTCATACGATCTTTATGGCTAAGTATCTTCAGCTTAATGTGAAATTTTTACCTTTTTTTTTTCAATATTATCAAAATCAATGATTCTGATTCACTCACGTCTTCCAACACATGATCTGATAAACATTACACACATCGAAACCACCACACTACACATTACAGTTATATATCTTCCCTATACCAAACTACCATTGGTTGTGAAGTTGAAATTAGCACACATGGTCCCCTGCACCATCACAGACGAGCTAAACCCCAGCCTCCCGCCCTCCAAATCGACCTCCACCAAGCTATCCTCCATCTGGTGGGCCCCTATCACCACATCCGCCGCACCCCCACCCAATCGCGCCCCACCATCCACGAACCCCATGCACCACACATCGTCCTCGCCGGCCTCCCCACCGTACACCCTCACCATCGAGTTCGACCCAAACATCCTCCACACCGAATCCTCACCCCCCACGACTAAATCCACGGTCGGGACCTCGGGCCCCGCCCGCCCCACCGCCACCTCATCTGCCTCGTAGCACAACCCGAACGGTCCCACGGCCCGTGCCACTGCCGTGAGGTTGAGCGCAGAGGAACATTCCTCCGCGAACGCCCGCACCACGGCCTCGAAGATGTTCGTCCGCAGCACGGTGTAGGGGGTTACCGTGCTCAACATGGCTACCAACTCGGGCGAGTGTTCCCGGTGGTGGTCAACTTTGACCGCCTTCCCGTTGACCAAAACGGACTTAAGAATTATAAAATACTCGGGATTATTACGGACCGAGACAAGGGGCGTGTAGTTGAGGTGTTTCGAAAGGTCGACTTTTCCGGGAAGAAAATTGTACGGGCCGGCCGAGCCGAAAAAAGCCACACCGGGAGCCGAGGGCGAACCGGACAGGCACAGCGCGAAAACCTGACAGTACTGTCTGATTTTCGTGCTGACCTGAGCCGGTATGGACAGGTTGGACCGGCCCAAACCGGCTAGGCCCATTGGGCCCTTGAGTGAGGAACGGTAGCCGCATGAGAAAGCGAAATCGGGTATGGGCTTGAGTGGGCCCGGGTTGGACCCGTCGGTCACGGGCATGGAGAGGGATCGGGTCGTGGGTTGACCCGCGATTGGGTTGGTTTTGCGGGCCCGGCATTTGAGGAGAGTGGCGGAGGCGCCGAGGTCGAGGAGTAAATTGGTGGGCTGGGGAGGGGTATTTAGGTAAACTGACATAATGTGCTTCTGAGTGGACAGGTCTTTTACAACAGGTGCTAAGAAAGCCGGGGATGAGATTTGAACGTACAGAGAGGATAAAAAGAAGGAAGCTATAATTCTCAACATTTTTCGTTTTTCTTCTTCTTGTTATTATTTGCAAATTAACAATTTTGCAAAATGGAATTAGTGGTGATTTATAATGTCTGCATTTGGAAATTCTAGTGTTGGTTCGGGACACGTGGGTCGACATGTGTCGATGCAAGTTAAATTGCAGAATTATTTTGTGATTTTTTTAGTAATTTTCTTTTTTTTATATGGGTGAAGGTTAGGAAAAGGATTGTGTTTTTAAGTAGTTGTATTTATCCAAGTGACGAATTTGTGAGTTTGGTGGTTGTTGACTATGGTGATTGATTGGGCTGAGGTTTGTAATGTAACTAATTTTGGACTCTGCCAAATTCGTTAGCGTCATCAGCCTGTGGAGGTCCAGTTGTTTTTACTACTTTTTTTCCATGAATTAAG
>BKCP01000001.1:3447912-3459718 GCA_008636005.1 Striga asiatica
CAATGTATCTGCAACGCACCCAGCTAGTGAGGTTCTAACCGAGGGCTTACGGACTTGAGGACATAACTATCTATTATTGTACCGAAAATAAATAAAAAAAAAATACTAGGAACAAAAAAAGCTATGTGAAATTTTATTTCTTTTAAACAAATTTATCTAATGGTTTAGACTCATTGAAAATGAATAAAGAGGTGCTATTCGCACCAAGTTGTTTCCTAACACAGTCATGTTCAATTCTTCAAAGTTCGATTTCGACTCGTTCGTTAAATTAGACAAGCTGAGTTTGAACAATAATCGAGTTTGTTTTCAAAATGAGTCTTTTCGAGCTCATTCACAAACAACTCTTTTATTCATTTTTACCTTTTTTTTTATAGGTTTCAATATTTACCGAGCCACAAAATTTGCCAAATGCACAAATCCTATTCACAAACAAGTTGTTTACAATTTAAAATTTCTTTCACGAGCTTAAGTGAACGAAAGTCTTCGAACTAGAAGTTCCAAATAATCAGAATGAAGTACAAGAAATCTTCATAGTTATGTGAATAATGAATTATTAAGTATGCTTTTAATTATGGATAGGATACAATGGCCTACTAATTACTATAGTACTAATACAATCCCCGTGTATTACACAGGTACTTGTTAAGAATATTATATGTAAAATTAAAATTAAAAAAAGTTTTAATTTTCATTTTTCTTAAAAACTATATTTTATTTATATTTAAAATGACCCCCTAACAAATAAGGCTTAACATATTATATTATAATAATTGTAACTTATATCATATAACTAATTTTTAGTTAAGTTAATTTTAATATTTTTTTCCATTTAATCTTAATATACAATTAAATTTTGTTATAAAGATAAATATATTATTTATTTATTTTTATGTACATTAAAAATATCAAATTGAATATCATCAAGACATGATTAATTTGATATATTGTATATAAAAAATTGATAATAAATAAAAATGTTATAGCTTTTAAATATATTTATAATTTATGTTATTTATTTTTTTTATAATTATAAAATAAAGATGAAGAAAAAAGAAATATTGGAAAAAAATTTATGCCTTATAAACCATGTTTAAAATAAGAAATAATATTATAACATAATTTTAGTTGAAAATAAATTAAATTTCATCCA
Source organism: Striga asiatica (assembly GCA_008636005.1). NCBI lineage: Eukaryota > Viridiplantae > Streptophyta > Magnoliopsida > Lamiales > Orobanchaceae > Striga > Striga asiatica. The sequence continues at coordinate 3,449,063 of BKCP01000001.1, forward strand.
AAACAAATGACAAACTATGAAAATTTGTAATATGGGATTTCAATTTGTGTGAGACTGACACTTAGATGAACGCATTCGAGAATTATATATAGAATGAATTTTGTTTCTAGTTGGATTTCCACTTGACCCATTAATATTTTTAAGATTTAGTGAGGCCCAATCTTTAATAGGCTCAGTAATAGGCCCATTGAATATTACCATTGACAGATCTCAGATAATCCTGCATAGTACGTTTTCGCTAAAACCTCCCGCTCTGTAGACTCTTGTTCTTGCTCGTTCAAAACCCTAAGTTCTCGCGTAATTTCAATCGCGACAATGAAGCTAGTCAGGTTTTGTGCTCGTTCACCATCTTCGTACTTTTTGCTTCATTTGGACTTTTCTAATTTGATTTCTCTTACAGTCGAAGTAAATTTTGTGGTAGCATAATTTTCATCATTTAATTTGAGCAGATTTCTGATGAAATTGAACAACGAGACTGTGTCAATTGAGCTCAAAAACGGCACCGTAGTGCACGGCACCATTACTGGTTTGTCTTTTTTTCCAGTACATTGATGATTTACCTTTGCGGTTGTTTTATGTTGCTGATTTTATTTTATTTTTTTCCTTTTCGGCTTTTGCATTGTAGTATTGTAGTGATTCCATGGCAATAGGGTTTTTCAGAGATAAATTAAAGTGTGGCATTTGACATTTCAATGAATAAGTAATAAAGTATGGACTATTGTTGAAAAAAAATATGATTGGTCGATTTCTCCCTTGCTCCAGTTTCTGGCAGCCTATAAAGATTTGAATTTCTAGATCCCAACAAAAATGCATCTTCAGATTCAATCGTGCAGCTGTTTCCTTTTCGATTTAGTGACTCACTTGCCAATTTTACATGGTGGAACTCTTAATTTGTAATAATCCAGTTGCACTCTAGTTTTACTAGAAATTACTCATCTCTCTTCTAATGGCAACACCATTGTTCCACATTGATGAGGTTTGTTTCACATTAATGAGGTTCTAAAAATATGCTTCCGTCTAAAACTGCAATTTGTTGGCCATTTGCTTCTCATAGGTGTTGACATCAGCATGAATACACATCTGAAAACTGTGAAGCTTACTCTGAAGGGGAAAAACCCAGTTGCTATGGATCACCTTAGTGTTAGGGGTAATAATATCCGATATTACATACTTCCCGACAGCTTGAATCTCGAAACATTGCTAGTTGAGGAAACGCCTAAAGTCAAGCCCAAGAAGCCAACGGCAGGTGTGATTTCATTTCGCCTTTAGGCTTTATTTACAATTGTAAAAAGGTTGCACACACAAAGAGACACTTTCTATTGGTAATTTTATAAAGTAACTAATGCTGTTAAATTTAAACGAGTCGAGCTCGAGATCGTTTAAAGCTTTTTTGGCTAACGAGTCGAGTTTGGCTCGGCTCGATAAGGCTCATTAACGCCCGAAAAGATAATTTTTATATAATTTTCTATAATTCAGTTCGTTAAAGTTTGAGATTGGCTTGTTAAGGCTCGAACTCGGCTCGTTAATAGTGATAAACAAGCGGAGGTTGAGCTCGATTTTTGGCTCGTTTATTTCACGATAAGGCTTGTTAACGCTCGAAAAGAGAATTTTTTATATAATTTTTTATACTTCAGCCCATTAAAACTCGAGATCGGCTCGTTAAGGTTCGAACTATGCTCGTTAATAGTGATAAGCGAGCCGAGCTCGAGCTCGATTCCTGGCTTGTTTATTTAACGAGCCAACCTCTGGTCAGCTCGTTAATGGCTCGATCTCAAGTTCGAGCACCCTAAGCTCGATCTTGGCTCGACTCGTTTATAGGCCTAAAAGTAACTACATTTTTATCTTGTGTAATTCAGGGAAGCCCGTTGGGCGTGGAAGGGGTCGTGGGCGGGGTCGTGGACGCGGTAGAGGACGCTAAGTATTTTTTTCGTCTTATTTTGTTAGTACTTTGTTGTCTAAATATCTACATTGAAGGATTTGTGGCCCAAAAAACTCTGAAATGTTCACAGCCAGCAGGTACAGATCAGTGCAATTTTGATGATTCTCAATCATTTAGTCCTTCTACTTTTTGCTAATGGGATACAAACAATCACAATATATATGATGGGCCATATTTCTATGATGTTGTGTTATGATTATCTACGTGTCCATATAGTTTTGGCTTCTGGTGATCTTTTACTCAGGTTAATTAAATATTGCCCCAAATTAAATTGCAGATATTACTAAATTTTTCTTGTTTGATATATATATATTTTTTTTTAACTGAAAAAGAACTTATCATTAACAAATCAACCAGAAATTATAGTTTCAATACAGATAAGTTTCTTAAGCCAAGACGGGAAAACATCCACCTCCCAAAAGAAAGGGGAGTTTGAAAAAGAAGCAAATTTTGCATGTGCATGAGCAACATTATTGGCCGAGCGACGCATATGACGAAGATGTCTAGACTCTGCCGCTTGAGACATGAGAACACCAATATCTTTAGCCCACAAGCGAATATAGCCATGTGTCTCGTTGAAGTCGTTAACTGCTTGTACCGCCAACAACGAGTCCGTGTAAACAAATTGAGGAGTTTGGTGCAACAATCTAAATTTACCCAAACCTTCCTTGATTGCCATGAGCTCACAATGGATGACTGAACCCGGATTTCTGACTGGCTTGCCAAAAGCAAAAAGAGCCCTGCCTTGATCATCACGAGTGATCCCCCCTATTCCGAATTTGTCAGCTTTCATATCAACACTTGCATCCACATCGAGACGCACTGAATTTCTGGGTGGAGGGTGCCATTTGAGATTGCGTTGACTATCTTCTGAGCACTGAGAATGGCGAAAAGAACCAGCTGACATTTGAAAATTATGTACTATGCTTTCAGCTCAACCAACTAACTTGAGCCCGTCATTAAGATTAGGACCATGTACAACCCGTTGTCTTTCTTTCCATTTGTTTTATTTATTTCAAATGGGAAAGATTTGGATGGCTCTGTCAAATCGAATGTGAGCGTTGGAATGTTTATATCCTTTCCTGTCTCATTCATTTATTAGAGCACACACGATGCATTTGGTCTAATTTTACATATGTGGCATATAAATTGACTTAAGTTCTGAATGACTTATACAAACTCATGTAAATAAAATCCAAAAGCTATTCAGTGCAAAAATAATATATTAGGTCTAGAATACTTGTCAACTAATAAAAATGCTCTAATATGTTTATCGTATTAAAAGAAAAATTAAATTAAGAATAAATGTTGACTGTTCAGGTTTGTATTTAGGTCCAAAATAGACTCAGTCGACTTGCTCTCTTTTTTTGGATTGCCACATAAGATATACCATGACTACTTTTAATTGCACTGGGGGACATCTTTTTATAAACTAAGTTTATTTTTTACATGGTATATGATATTATTTTAAGAAACTCAATTCATTGCGGGTGCTCTTTATCAACCATTTTCTAATATATCTTATTGATTTTTGTCAATATATCTACTAGCAACTTCCAATTAAACACTACCATTTATTTATAATTGCAAACTGTGTGATACATAAGAAAACTACTGCAGATAATTTAGGTTTAGATAAGAGAACATTTTAAAAAAAATTAGCATATTACAGACTAAAATACATTTCTTTAAGCATAAGTTTTGACGTGAAAGTTGATATATAGTGACGTGATTATTGATTTTAAAGATAATATATGCATAAAACCCATTATGGGTGTTGCGTGCAATTAGCTGACTAGTTACATTTATTTTTTTTTTTATTTTTTTTTTATTTTTTTTTTATTTTTTTTTAGTGTAACTAGTTACACTAAGACTAGTTTCATTATTGGTAGTATCCATAACTATTTATAGTGGGCAAAAATTAAGTGTATGCAATTAGCATAAGTCTTTTGGACTGTTGCTTAGGTACATTATTGGTAGAATCCAATATTTTATTATATATTTGTGGGCTCAACAATGTTTGTGGTCCGAAGATTACTTAAATTATCTTTTGCTATCAAATCACCTATAGTTTGAGCCTTTTTTTGTAATTATCATTATATTTCACATTTTACCCGTCATTTTGCAAGTCCATCCATTACAAATGAATAGGGTTGCAAAAGATTTGAGCTGTCTCTGCATTAGCCTTATCTAATAAGGTTGGACTCAACTCATCAACAAAATATACAAATACTGAAGATTGCTTGGAATTTCATCTACTCAAATTTCATTAGCATTACTTTTGCTCGAGTTAGAGATGAATTTCAATAAAAAAAAATAAAAAAAAATTCTATTCATCGAACACTCAAGCTTATAACATCTATATATATATATATATAATTGTTGGCTAATAATATTTAATAAATATTTAATAAAACCTCATTTTAATTTCCCTCCAAAAACCGTTACAAACTTTATCATTTATATATATCTCTCTCTCTATATTTAATTACTAACAATAAATTTAATATTATTAATTATTATTTACCATCTTTTTATGTTACAATCTTCTATTATTATTATTATCATTATTATTAATCCACCATATTTAATTAATGGTAAAATATTTCATTGCACTTTTTTTAGGGTTAATTAAAATAAAAAACCGTTACATTTTATATTAACGGAGTAATAATTATACTATTTTATTATATCATATAATAGTTATTATTAAAACTAATAACTATAGTTTACACTAAATGATATATGAAAGTTACAAAACATTAAAAATTATTGTAAACTTTTTGCTAAAGTTATTTATTCTAAAGTTAATATTATATATTTTTTTTATTTAGCGATTGTATTTTTAAATAAGTTAATTTATTTTAATGTTATAGTAAAATTCCTTAAAATCGCATAATCAAATGTTATAATAAATTTAATATTTTTAAGCTAATAAATTGGCGATCTCTCAAAATCACACTATTTATTATATTTTTTTGTAATTAATATAGTGGTTCATATGCAATCAAATAGTTATGTACTATTTATTTTAATCAATGATCAAATTTTAAAACATAATATCATTATCTAATTTATATTTTTATTATTATATGCATATATAGCTTATAATACTCTATATTTAAAATATAATATCATTGTATAACTTATAATTTTAATACTATATGCATAAATGTAACTTATAATATTATATTTACATTGTGTAAATGCACAGGGTCGAATACTAGTATAGACTCGAGTTCGGCTATAGTTCGAGTTCAAGTTGCTCCTCGAACCTAACTCGTGCTCTGCGAGTCGCTCGATTCGTTTGCTTCCCTATTCCCTCCCACAAATAAAGATTAAAAATGGTCATTTTTCTTGATTTCATTGTTTTCTTACATAGTTCTAAAACTTCATCTAATTTGAACCAGAGAGGATGTATTTGATGTGTATTTGTTGAGAGTTGCGGGCAAATAACTAGTATAACCCTCAAACTCAAAACCTTTAAAAAAATCAGAATTCTTGAATTTATTTTATTTGGAAGTCAGAAATTTGTGAAAATAAAATGATCAAAATTATAATTTTGTTTGGAAGTCGAAAATTGTGAACATGAAATGAATAAAATTATAAAGGTAATAGTAATACCTCCTGTTCTGTAACTTAATATACCCACAAATGTTTTTTTTTTAATCTATAATTTTGATCAATTACTTTACACGAACTGATTTGAATAATCTTATATCTGTTTCATTATACATATTCATACAACTGGTTTGCTTTTGACTTTAAAGTTTAAATAACTTCCTTTAAAAAAAAGAATGTAACGTGTAGGAGGATTTATATGTATGCATATTTTTGAGTGTCGTGAATGAATTTAGCAAGATCAAATTTTCCTAGACGTAATATATTCATGAACCAAATGGTATTAGGCAAACATTTAAGTAGCCATCATATTCAATATTCTGTATATTCAAATCTTTAAAAGTTAAATAACATAAATAAAAGCATTTCTCTATAATCTTATTACATCAAAATATAATTTTTTATTAATTTATAAAGATATATTTGTGTTAGAAAAGTGTGAAGTGCCTAAACATTAGGAAAGGGTATGAGAGTTATGAAAATCGACTAATCGAGGCAATAAATGGGCATTAGCAAGGCAACACTGCAATTTTTCACCGGTTTACACCTTTCCAGACGTGGACCAATCCAAAGCCCCACAATCCCCACAGGCCCACACGTCTCTTGACTCAGCACTTTAATTTTGTGACCACGTTTTTTGAGTTCATACCAAAAATAAATAAATAATCATTAGGTAAGTTAAAAACCGTGGGAGTTCATTACTTCATTGATTTAAATTTTCGACCTACCAATTGCAATTCTCAATGAAAATAAATGAATGGTACAAACCAATCAACACAAAAAAAAAAAGAAAAAGAAAAAATTAACAAAAACAAAAAAATGAATGATACAAAATCCGTTGAGAATTTTTATTTTTATTAATTTCTTATTGACATATGAGATATTGTCTTGTATTAACCAAAGGATCAATTGTAGTATTTAATATTTATTATCATGAGTATTGAAGGGAGCTTTTCAATTGTACTTTGCTTGAGAATGAAGATGGCAAGAGAGAATAAATCTCAATTGGCTTTCTTCCATGTCTTGCTATTTGGAATATTTTGTAGGGAAAAATATTTAATTCCTAAAGCAATGCTTCAATTCTTGTGAGATTTTAACACATAATGATAAAACGTAGATACAAGTTATTTTTAGTAATAGAAAAGTATATTATAAAATAAAAGATAAAATCTCGATTATCCATAAAAATTTTAGAAGCATATTTGAAAGCCTAGTAAAAATAAGAGAGGAAATATTGAAATTTATAAAAATATATAAAAAAATGTTGCAAACAGTGGAATTTGAGGCCAATACTTTAGTCAATTGCTCTTCAAAACATATTTCAACTTTGAAAAAAACATTATAACAACGATTTCAAATCCAAACGCATAAGTTAACCTTGAGAGGTGGTAAAAGAAAGAAGAGAAGAAGATTCGGCGGATTGGACTTCACTTGGAACTATTGTTGCACCCAAAACATGTTCCATATAATATTATTATTTCTTCAAGTTCAAATACAAACACAAAAACCAATAAACCCAATGCCAATTTCTAGATCCTTGCTTCTTTGTACACTTGAATTAATTTTTTTTAAAGTGCTTGATTGTTTATGAATTATTTTACTTATTTTTATTTCACACTCAAAATTTAATTCAATTTTAACTTAACTCTATTATTTTTAATATTATTCATATAATTAAATAATACGAACTAATCATTCTTACACATTACATCAACTTTAATTAACTATTTATTCACTCACATAATTTTAACTACCTTTGTTTTCAATCATTTATCTCCTACTTTTACATTAAATCAATTTTAATTATTTTATTTTAAATATTATTTTAATATATTTTTAAAATTCTATTAACAACTAACTATATCACCTTTTTTAAAATTAATTATAATTAATCAAAATAACTCATTTTTAATAAATTATTTCATAAACAATAGTAACTTTTTTGAAGTGTTTCCCATGAACAATGGCCAAAAATGCGTGGCAAAGACCAAAAGGGAGTTTGTAGAATGCACTAAAGTAAAAAGAACCGCTTTTGCCATGAATGTACTGTCTGCCATTGTAACTTGGACCCACCTTCTCATCTTCTAACTCTGTCCTATCTCCTTTCTCATATGCCCTCTCTCTCTCTCTCAAACGCCTCTCTATCTTATTCTATTGTTTTGAAATTTGATGTAAAAGCTGAGTCTGAACATTTCCCCATTCAAATCCCGTTTTCAATGCCATGGGTCCACGTTTCATCGGTTTCTTTCTTGTTTTCTTTCTCACCATAAACACTGTAACATAAAAGAGAGAGAGAGAGAGAGAGCGAGAGAGAGGGAGATTGAGAATAAAAGCAAAGAAAACTAATACTCGCCGTCCAAGGTGAAACCTTTTTTGAGATTCGAAGTTGTTTCTGACTTTCTGTCCCCGTTTAGTCGGAGCCCAGTTGCCCAAAGTTGGGGATGAACTAGAAAATCAGCAAATCTTTACAAGATTTTTTGAAAAAAAAAAAGTACAGAGGAGAATGACCCAGATGGATTTTTTCAAGAAATTTAAGCTCTTGAAGGCTCAAGAGTCTACCCCTGGTGTTCTTGGGTGCTTTTTCTTTAGCCTCTGCGTAATCCTTGCCCTTTTTCTACTGGATTACAGAATATTGGCTGGCTTGCAGGGCCAGCTGTTTTCAGTGCCTTGGTTTAGGTCCAATAGCTCTGCTCTGAAATTATCGAAAGTGGGTTTTCTTGAAAGGGGTGGTGGGTATTGTGATATATTTGATGGGGATTGGGTTTGGGATGAAAATTATCCGCTTTACCAACCGCAGGATTGCGTGTTCCTGGACGAGGGTTTTAGGTGCACTGAAAATGGGAGGCCCGATAAATTCTACACCAAGTGGCGCTGGCAGCCTAAAGATTGCCATTTGCCCAGGTTGTTATTATTTATTTTTATTTTTTCGATTATTATTCTTTTCTTTTTCATTTTTTTAGATTATTTTGGTGTGGCATGTTGGTTTGATTATGCTATGAAATTGAAATTTTCATGAGTCTAAATTGTTAGGTGTGTGTGGCTATCAGGGAAAAAATTGTGGTCTGAATTGTTGATATGTGACTTGTGACATGGATTTTGTGTGGGATTAGGGACCCTAACTTTTAGGGGAATGGTTTTTCTTTACCGGGATGCTGATTTAGTAGCTCGTAATGGATGAATTTGGTATTTCCTGCAAGTTGGTTTTTGTCAATGTGAACAGATAATTTTTTCTTGGAAAAGAAGCAAAATTTTGAAAAACTAGCTCATATTGGCTAAAGGATTTCTAGTTAAGCCTAGTGTTGTAGTGAAAGTTTTTTTACCAATGCCTATTTAGTGCAAAATTTTGTTTCTTTTTTTCTCATTGCTGTCAAAGTTGATTATGAGTGTTGTTGCGGGTGATGGTTCTCATTTTCGGGTAAATAGTTCGTAAAAAAATCTGCCTAGCTTGTGTCCACTTATAGTGAATAATACTCCTTCCATGGTTGCATTTAAGATATTCCAGTTAAAAAAAAAACAAAAAAAAAAAGATCACGAAAATTGCTTGTAGGATTAATAGTCATACATTTTAGCTTTATCAGTAAAAAAGGATTCAACTGTTGTGAGTAATCACACGAATTATTATTCTGTACTAGGTTTGATGCAAAAATTATGCTCGAAAATCTAAGAGACAAGCGGCTCGTGTTTGTGGGAGATTCTATCGGGCGAAACCAATGGGAATCTCTTCTTTGCATGCTATCTTCTGTCATTACCAATAAAACTTCAATATACGAAGTGAACGGGAATCCTATCACTAAACACACGGGCTCTCTGGTTTTCAAGTTCAGAGACTTTAACTGCACTGTCGAATATTATCGAGCTCCATTTCTTGTGTTGCAGAGCCGAGCGCCTGTTGGGGCTCCCAAGAGTGTGAAGATGACTATAAAGCTCGATAAAATGGACTGGAGCTCGGATAAGTGGAAAACTGCGGATTTGCTCGTTTTCAATACAGGGCATTGGTGGAATCCAGAGAAGACGATTAACGTGTATGATTTTTTTGTTATCCTTTTTTTTTTCTGGCCTAATTAATGTTCTTTATTTCTTTTTAATGGTTCTTAGCTATAGTTTTTACTAAATGTGAAATTATTTAATTGGCATGTGTCTTAGGGGATGTAATTATATAAGTTTGTGTGATAATTTTTATATAAATAAGAAAAAGTAGTCTGAAGCTTGAAATAAAGGAGAAGAAAGAATAACTGGATTTTACACTTCTGTGAAGAAATTCGGTTAACTGGGCATGTTAGATAGTGTGTCGTTTTGAATTCTTGAATTTGGTTTTGCATCATGGACTGAAATTATTAGCTATAATTTTACCAAATGTGAAATTATATAATTGCTATGTATCTTAGAGGATGTAATTTATATATGTTTGTGTGATAATTTTTATATAAATAAGAAAAGTAGCCTGAAGGCTGAAATAAAGGAGAAGAAAGAAAAACTGGATTTTACACTTCTGTGAAGAAATTCCGGTTAACTGGGCATGTTAGATAGTGAGTCATTTTGAATTACTTGAATTTAATTTTGCATCATGGACTGACCTAATTTGCATTTATTTCATCATAGCAGATAAGTAGACTACATTTGTTTTTGCATTATTATCTATTCATACTTATGGGGATTAAAAATGTTTCATGGTTGTCTTTGTTCACCTTCAATATAGTGTGCTACAGTTTTCAGTTTATGTTAAGCAAATGTCCACATAAGTAGCATAATGAATCTCACATCTCACTCGGAAAACCCCATAATCAGCTAAAAAAATAAAAAATTAGTTCGAAAATATCAAGAGATCAATTAAATTTGATAAATCTTTACGGTTTAGCTATTTCTCTAGTGATGCCACAGTAAAATAAACCGAACCTCAAATTCTTTATACGTTGACTTTTTTTATCAGGGGCTGTTATTTCCAAGAAGGGGCAGACATAAAGATGAAGATGAGTGTCGAAAATGCCCTCCAGAGGTCAATGAAGACTTTGACCGACTGGATAAGCCGTGAAGTTAACTTGTCCAAGACTCATTTGATCTTCCGAGCTTATGCTCCCGTACATTTCAGGTATTCTTTC
>BKCP01000001.1:3462684-3478044 GCA_008636005.1 Striga asiatica
AAACGTATGATTGTGTGGCCAAATTAATTAATTGTGTCGCATTGGCCAAATTAAGTTAACCGCATAAATCGATTTTGATGGATTTGATTATATACCTGCTTTGATGATTGAAGGCATAGTTTTAAGGAAAAAATTGTTGCAGCAAGTTCTCTTAGATGATCTCCAACCTCCAAATATTTTGCCCATGGATGGCTGAATCCAAATTTCCCATGCCAAGGTTCCCATTTTGCATGATTTGCCTACCAGTTTATAATAAAAAAATAAATTGAAAAACTAATAATTTTCTTATCTATTTTCAAGACCATATGTAATTTTTCTTTTCAATTAGCCCAAATATCAGATTTCAAAATTTGAAAATGGTTTTGGTCAAAATGATGACTACTTGCATTCTTTTATTTATGGAGCTAATTAATATTTAACCATAAAAATAAGTCATACTCCCTCCTTTTCAAATTAGATGTCGTTTTGACTTTTTTGATTCATCTATTTTGTTACGTATCTAGACATAAACATATGTCTAGATACGTAACAAAATAGATGAATCAAAAAAGTCAAAACGACATCTAATTTAAAAAGGAGGAAGTATTAATTATTATTTAGTAAGGTTGGTGTTAAACAGATCTAATGGTTTGTTACCTATATTTTTTTTAATAAATATGTATACTTTTAAATTGAAATGTCATAATCTAAAAATAATTTTAGTATAACATTATATGGTATAATTATGTATTTTAAAATATGTGATAGATCAAACAGCTTAACAGTTAGACGAACTCGTAAAAGTGATTACTATGTGGTAACTGGTAACTAACCAGTAATTCATCATTGGATTTGGAGTTGAGAACGGCCTTGCAAGCTTGGATATAATCACCGCCAATAGCCCCTTGATTTTCCTTCTCACTAGCTATTTTGAAATATTCATCAAGGCACCCTATATATCACCAAAGATAAATAGATCAACCATGTAACGATTTAATTACATATCCACATGAAGTCAAGTTATAAAATAATTTTTCCCTCTCTATAAAATCTCGATTCCACCTATATAAACACACAAATGCATGAAACAAAGTATGACATTTGAATGTGATTGTCTGATGGTCAGACAAACATGAAACAGCCTAACATAAGAATTGCCGGTACAAATAACTCACAAATGTCATCTTGGATGCTAGTCGAGAGTTTATCGAACTTAAATACATGATATCAAACATATGCATGAAATTAAATTATAATTTAATATTTCTCTCTATAAAGTCTTGATTTCACCCTATAAATACACAAATGATACAGTTAAACTGTCTAACCGTTAGACAAACAGACTAACATAAGAACTACCAGTACAAATAACTCACAGATCGATGTTACCTTGGATGCTAGTCGAGAGTTTATCGAACTTATGTGCCGTGGAGCGGTGAAGCTCGTCGCTTGCCCAAATAGGACATACGACTAAACTCACGAATATGCAGACGGCAAAACCGATGCCAATTGTGGCTATACGGTCCCGGCCGACCTCCGCCACCTTGTCGACCCGAATGCCGGAAATCGCCACCAAGCTAAAGGACATGATGAAGATCATAAATCCATAGTCATACCTTCTCTTTAGCCTAGGGACCAATCTGCAATATGTTGCACCAGCACCTAACAACAATATTATTGTAGATATATTAACTAGAGCATTCTTAATTATATATTTAATTATTTCATTTCAATTATTGAATTAATTGAAATTTAATGACAAATCCATATGAGGCTACTATATTAGCATTTTGGTTCATGTTGATTTCAAAAGGCACAATATATATGCATCATTTAATAAAGCCAACACTAATCAGTCGAACAATAAATCAAGGAGTTTGTTTATTAAACGAGTGGAGTGGAATTTATTCTCTAATTTGAAGTTTAAAGTTTATAATTAAATGATCCAAACAGAACTTTCACGAGCTCAAAACGGGAAACTACTCGGCTTGGCTCGAATATCATCATCATTATTTGGAAACATGATTCAAACTCCACAAACTTAATTAGATTATATACCTGAGATAAAAACGGCAGACCCAATAATGATATCTTTGCCAATGCCTCCAATTTCGTCACCTAAAATGGCAACCAAACAGCCTAATATCCCGCCAGTTAGTGTCCCAATTACACGGTTTATGCCTTTGCCAAGTGTCGCACCTGCATTTATAATCAAAACATTTTTTTATTATTTTTTAACTTTCTTTATGTAATATTTATTAATCAGAATAAATAATTGATATTTTTTTTATTTATAATTATTTTACTGTGTTAGTGGATACTGATTTGGTTTCATTATTTCAAAAAATGTAATACGTAGTACGTATAATTATGGTCGATTGTAAATATTTCAGATGATAATTCGAAATAGGTGAATAAAACAATTGATGTCTTGTCTCCAGTTTTAGTTTCCATCAAATATCTCTAAATCCTGCACTTATACACTCTTTTCAATTTTTCATAATATAAACCATTTTATTTCTTTCCGTACTTAATTTAATTATTTTATTTGATTATTATACGATTGAAGGAAGAGTCAAAAAGAAAAAAAAAATAATTATTAACAAAAGTTCAACAACTAGAATGATCATATTATTTTTCATAATGATTATTTTATTTATTTCAATACTTTAATTAATATTTTGTTCTCTTATAAATTTGATCAGTCTCTTTCCGTTCAAATTTCTGTATAATTGGAAAAATAATATAAAAGCGTGACAAATAATTAGAAACAAAACAAATTAAAGAAAAACCCCAATCATCAAAACTACTTTTATTCTATATTTTGCATACTATTTTCTCACTAATTATTCCGTTTTTGTTCTCTAACAAATTATTACCTTTTCATAATTGAGAGAGTAATCTAAAACAATAAATATTTGGAAACAAAAAAATATTATGGTCCCCTAAACTTTACGTCCCGTGCATGGTTATTTTTCTAGTTTAATTTGGTCATATGTTAACTATCATTAAAAATGTTGTACCAAAATACAAAACTATCATGAAAAATGAAAAGAAAATTATTGTGTAAAGATCATTAATTAATTAACCTGCGTAGAACTCGAACATGACCACAACAGTCATAACAGCCCACATTCCATTTTGTCCGACTTCCTCAAACATGGGATTCACAATGTACAAAAGCGACACAATTACAAGAGCAAGCCCGACTTTCATGCTGTGAATCACTTTCCGACCATTTGTTACCTTAACGCATGACAAAAAACGGCGCCACATGGGAAAGAAAACCTTATTTTCCTCAATTTTTTTGAAAAAGATCATGTTCGGCGGCCTTGAAGAGAGGAAAAAACGAGCTGCCAACAAGTTTTATTCTCGTGTTGTTATTGTTACAACTTACAAGTTAATCATAATAGGATTTGTTGCGGGTTTGGGGAGTTTATTATGTGATGTTATATATAGTAAGAGATCACATAGTATAGTGCTATAGATGGGTGGGGTGAGGTGTTAAGAGTGAGTTAAATTATTGGGGGAAAATAGATTGTAAAAGATATATATGACCTATATTTTGGAAATAGCTGTGTTGTTTTTAAGCTATTTTGTTAAATAAAAAGATAGAAAATTTTGATTTGTTGGGTATTGAGAGATTATATGAGAAATAGTAATTTGTTGTGTACAGTAATCCAAAAATAGTTTTCCTAGATGAGTTGTGTATGTTTTATACCATTATTTATTTATGCAATAAAAGTATATATTCATATTGGATTACTATTTTGAGAGATGTTAATATTGCATTCCCAATAATGTTGCATATATCTCTCAACGAATTACCAATTTTGGTATGTTAATATTGCATACCTAATAATATTGGGTACTATTGTAATCCAAAGATTATAATAAGAATTACCATTTACTAAATTAATATTGCATATCCAACATTTTTAAGCTATATAGTATGTTGATACCTAATTTGGCTCCGATTGATTAAATAATAAATAAAATAATAAAATACGATCCGACAGCCAAGGAGCCAAAAATACGTAATAAATAAATGTACAAACAGGTTCTCAATGCGGATCACCCAAAAGTCGATCGAATCCCTCGATGTCGAGTCCGCCCGCTATCGAGCCAGACAGAGTTCAAACCAATCGGATGGCCCACATATCATGAAGAAGCCGCCTTCGGTAAATGCGACAATTGCAGAGAAGACAAAAGTCAATTAGAACCGTCAAAAGTCATAAGCGAACCCACGACGATTATCTCATATTAAATAATAGTGTATTAGCTTTTATTTATTTAATAAGCCATTTGTAATTAAAAGAGGGAGGGATGTATATATATGTAAAGAGGAGGAGAGATAAGGGGACTTCTCCCATTTTTCATCTTCCCCCAACAACAAAAAATGAGATATTCTCTCCAAAATAAGAAAACACGCCTATTCTCAATCATTTTTGTTCTTCATTTTTATACAAGATTTTCGACTTATAATTGATCGTTGATCGTCCGATTTTCGACATCAACATAGTAATCAAAAAATAGTATTCCTAGGCCAATTTTTATAGTAGATTATAACTGACTATTGAATTTTTTTAACAAAGAACAAAGTTAAAAAAAATTATCCTCACACTGTGATTGTAATAAATTAATTAGCTGTCAACAAATTGAAATTTTTGATATTTGAGTTCGGGCTTTCAGCGAGTCGAACCGAGCCGAGCTAAGCTAGTCAACAAATTAGGTCAAGCTCGACTCGTTTGTCAATTGGCGAGCGAATTCGAACTTTAACAAGCTAAACTAAATTAAAAAATTACAATAAACTTATTCTCGAGTTTAACGAATCGAACTCGGATCATTTTTTGAACAAGTAGAGTTGAGCTCGAGTTTTATCGAACTGAGCTAGGTTGAGCATATGAACAACTCATTTCTTTTAAATCATAAGGTTAAAATCAAACATTCCTTGAAGAAATACAAGAAGAAGCACGTGTTGACCATGAAGTCTAATTTAGTCTAATTTACTCTTTGGCATTTTGTACACCTTGCATGCATGGGACCACAGTAGAATTATTTTTTGTTTTCTTCTCTTGTTTGATGACTAGACCTAGGGTTATGTTGGTAGTATAAATATTGTACATTGAAGTTCCAAGATGATATGAAAAACATTTTCCAATCACTCAGATCTTGTGCAGCCGCCATGTACGGACGTGCATCTCATTCATGTTTCACAGGAATCACATGAAATTCTTCATGGTATCAGAGCAATAATTTTTCTTCCTCTTCTCATTTTCTCCTTCTTAATCTTTTCTTGAGTCCCTGTTTTCTTTCCTTTATTTTGTTCCATGGCTTTTGCTACTCCTTCTTCTGGGGTCTCGACCTCTGGCAACTCTAATGGAGCATCTAATCAGCTCATATTTCCCCAGTCACAACTTATCTCCATTAAACTTGAAGACTCAAACTTTCTCCTTTGGAAACAGCAGATCCTCACTGCCATTAGAGGATATGGACTGGAGTCTTTCATTTCTCCCACAGCAACTCCTCCACAGCGCTTTATTCCATCAGAAGAAGGAAGTCTCCCTATCATAAATCCTGAGTATGAGCCATGGCAAAGGCAAGATCAACTGTTAGCCTCTTGGATACTTTCTTCCCTCAGTCAAGGTATACTCATTCTTGTTGTTGGTTCTTCCACTTCCAAAGAAATATGGAATGCTCTTGAGACAAACTTTGCTAGCCAGTCGAGAGCACGGATAATGCAACACAAACTTGAACTGCAGACAATGAAGAAAGGAAACATGACCATGAGGGAATATTTGAACAAAATGAAAACTTGCTTTGACCTTTTGGCTGCTGTTGGGGAAAGAGTAGGAGAATCAGATCAGATCTTGCATGTTCTAAGTGGTCTAGGACAAGAATATAACTCCATTATGGTAGCAGTAACCTCAAGAATGGAGCCATGGTCAATGATTGACCTCCAAGCCTTACTTTTGAGCTATGAATCAAGGCTGGACTTCCTAACCACAAGTGTGCAACAAGTTAACTCTGATGGTTCTCAACCCACTCTGAATGTTGCTTCAAAGGACTCCAACAACTCAGTTCAAAGCAATTTTCCAAGCAACAGAGGCAGAGCTCCTATGTTCAACAATTGGAGAGGAAGATCTGGAAGGAGAGGCTCATACAGAGGAAGAGGAGGAAGGTTTCAGCAGAATAGAGTTCAATGTCAGGTCTGTGGTATCATGGGTCACACTGCTGACAAATGTTGGCATAGGTTTGATCAGTCTTTCGTTCCTAACCATCAGCAAGCACCAAACAACTTCCACAACAGAAACAATGTGCAGCCAGCTCTCAACATGGTTCAATCAGGTGGTAATTCCTCAAACAACTCTGAAATTGGCCTGGAAAGTGAACTGTGGTATCCTGACTCAGGTGCATCAAACCATGTTACTAATGACTTTTCCAACTTGAGCATTTCAAATGAGTACCTTGGCAGCAACAGGTTACAAATGGGAAATGGTATTGGTGAGTGCATAAATCACATTGGCACAAGCAATATGAAATCAAAAATGCATTCCAGAATTTTTGTTCTTAATAACCTACTTCATGTTCCAAGTGTAACTAAGAATCTACTGTCAGTTTCCCAATTTGCAAAGGATAATGGTGTGTATTTTGAGTTTCATCCCACTGTTTGCTTTGTGAAGGACCAAGCAACTCAGGCTGTTCTACTCCAAGGGAAACTCAGTGAAGGATTGTACCAGTTCAACTTGCACTCCACAAGAAATGAAAAAGAACCAGTGGATCACCATCATGAAGCTAGCCTACCTGTAGCAAATGCAGTTACTTTTCCAAGAAAGCCAGGTCTTGAACTATGGCACAAGAGATTAGGGCATGCTGCTTATGACATAGTAGAAAAAGCCTTAAGATCTTGTAATATGACTTATGAGTTAGACAAAGCAAGCAATTTATGTTCAATTTGTGCAGTGGCTAAGAGTCACAAACTACCTTTTGATTATTCAAGTACTGAGTATTCTGAACCTTTACATCTTGTTCATTCTGATCTGTGGGGACCAGCACCATTGAAATCCAATAATGGTTATGTTTATTATGTTTGTTTTATTGATCATCATAGTAAATTCACTTGGGTTTACTTTATGAAGCAAAAGTCAGAAGTTCATGATATTTTCCTACATTTTAAAAGCATGGTAGAGAAGCAGTTCAATACATCTCTCAAAGTGTTTCAAAGTGATTGGGGAGGAGAGTTTAGATCTCTAACCTCATTTTTTCAGCAAAATGGAATCATTCATAGAGTCTCCTGTCCACACACACCAGAACAGAATGGTGTTGCAGAAAGGAAACATAGGCACCTCATAGAGATGGGATTGTCTCTATTGGCTCAGTCTCATTTGCCAACAAAATTCTGGGATGATGCTGTGGCAACAGCTTGCTACATTATAAATAGAGTTCCAGCAAAAGGTCTCAACTACAAAAGCCCTCTTGAAGTTCTACACAAACACAAGCCGAATTACAACAGCTTAAAGGTCTTTGGTTGTTTGTGCTTCCCACATCTAAGAAGCTTCAACAAAAACAAACTGGAAATGAGATCACAACCATCTACTTTTATTGGCTACAGCAACTCTCACAAAGGCTACAAGGTGCTCTTACCTAATGGCAAGGTGATGATCTCAAGGCATGTTGTCTTTAATGAAAGCATTTTTCCTTATGCTAAAGACATTGAGTCAGACACCAATGTGGAGAGCAAACCTCACCACAATTTTGTTGGCAGTCCACCCTTAGTTCAAAAAGGGAAAAAGATGAATGTGCCTCAGCAAAGGAAGGTTCAAACTCCCATAAGTCAACATGAGAATGAATTTTTCAGTCCAGGAGACTCTCAAAGCAGGAGAAGCAATAGTACAGTCCCCATATATGTGAATCTTCCAATCTCAGCTCCATCAACACCACCTAGCACTGCATCTATTCAACCTCAGAGGAACCAGAATAGACACCACATGGTTACAAGGCTAAAAGCTGGTATTCTGAAGCCAAGAGCCTTGACAGGAACTGTTGAAGAACAAGAACCAAACAGTCTTTTTGAAGCTTTAGAATCAGAAAATTGGAGGAAAGCCATGAGAGATGAACATGAAGCCTTGTTGAAGAACAAAACATGGTTTTTAACTCCACCACCACAAGGAAAGAATATTGTGGGCTGCAAATGGGTGTTCAAGTTAAAAAGGGATGCAAATGGAAGAATTAGTAGGCATAAAGCAAGGTTGGTGGCACAAGGGTTCTCACAAACAAAAGGCTTTGATTTCCAAGAAACCTTCAGTCCAGTTGTGAAGCACACAACAATAAGGATCTTCCTAACCATTACTACCTCTTTGAACTGGACAGTGAGACAACTTGACATCAACAATGCATTTCTCAATGGTGAACTGTCAGAGGACATATACATGATGCAGCCCCCAGGTTTTGAACATGAATCAGACACACCTTTGGTTTGCAAGCTCACCAAATCCATATATGGCTTGAAGCAAGCTTCAAGGGCTTGGTTTCTGAAGGTAAAGTCCACTCTTCAAACCTTAGGTTTTAATTGTTCAAGGGCAGATAATTCATTGTTCTTCAAATTTGAGAATGGCACAGCAGTTTACCTCCTAATCTATGTGGATGACATTTTAATTACTGGGAATAGTGAAATGGAAGTGAATAAGATCATCACTCTCTTAGGGAAGAAGTTTTCTCTCAAAGATATGGGTGAGTTACACCATTTCTTGGGCATTGAAATCAGGAAAACTGCAGATGGAATTCACTTATGCCAAAAACAATATGCCCAAGACCTGCTTCACAAAGCTTCAATGACAGGAGCTAAAGGAATAGCCACTCCCATGGCCACCAGCACTCAGTTGAGCAAATATGAAGGGAAGGATGTCTCAAATGGAACTCTATTCAGAAGCATTGTAGGAGGTCTACAATATCTTACTATAACTAGACCAGAACTAGCATACAGTGTGAATAAAATCAGTCAGTACATGTCCAATCCCTTGGACACACACTGGAAAGTCATCAAAAGGATTCTGAGATATGTGAGTGGAACTACAAACTTTGGCCTTAACATTATCAAATCCAAGAATTTCAACCTTGTAGGGTTCTCAGATTCTGATTGGGGAGCAGACATTGATGATAGGAGGTCCACAACAGGTTTTTGTATGTTTCTAGGTGGTAACTTGGTTTCTTGGAACTCCAAGAAACAAGCTTCAGTTTCAAAATCGAGTGCAGAGGCAGAGTACAAGAGTCTTTCTCATGCTTGTGCTGAGGTCATGTGGATAACTGCTTTGTTGAAGGAAATGAAGATAGAATCAACACACAAACCTGTTATCTGGGTGGACAATCAAAGTGCTATAGCATTGGCCACAAATCCTATTCTTCATGCTAGAACTAAACATGTGGAGCTGGATTACCATTTTGTTAGAGAAAAGGTTGCGGCCAAGCTTCTTGATGTGAATCATATACCAAGCTCAGAACAAATAGCAGATGTTCTTACAAAACCACTTTGTGTCCAATTCTTCACAAGGCTGCGTGGCAAACTCAAGGTTTCCCCTTACCCCTTGCTCGAATTGAGGGGGGCTGAAGAAATACAAGAAGAAGCACGTGTTGACCATGAAGTCTAATTTAGTCTAATTTACTCTTTGGCATTTTGTACACCTTGCATGCATGGGACCACAGTAGAATTATTTTTTGTTTTCTTCTCTTGTTTGATGACTAGACCTAGGGTTATGTTGGTAGTATAAATATTGTACATTGAAGTTCCAAGATGATATGAAAAACATTTTCCAATCACTCAGATCTTGTGCAGCCGCCATGTACGGACGTGCATCTCATTCATGTTTCACAGGAATCACATGAAATTCTTCATTCCTTAACTAAATGTATCCCTTTTAGCTATCATAATAGGAAAAATGAATAGATAAATCAAATTGTGAAGCATAGAGGGAAGAAAATTCCAAAAAGAAGGGAGGACAAAAATCTTTGATTAGGGAGTTGTTAATTGGCCGCACTACAAGATTCATGGTACTGTGATGAAGAGGACAAATTTCGACTAACTTGACATTCCAAATTTCCAATAATCTATACATGTAATGATGTCTATATCAGTAGTAAATAAAGTTTTTTTTAATGATATATATGTATACATTTTCATTATGACCACAAAGAAACATTTTCGCAAATTTATTAGAAAAATATAAAAGAATGGTTCCAAAAAAAAAATTAAAAAAAAGGTATAGTATAAGAAAAGTGATATACGGACACTACAAAAAAATTGTTATATTCTAACGGGAAATCCTATAGTAATATATTTCAATGGAAATTCCAACAGATATGGAATAATTCCAACGGAATTTCCAACAAAATTATTCCATTGGAATGTATTTTTTATTGTAATTTTAGATTGAATTTGATGATTCCAACGGCTTTTGACCATAGGAATTTCCGTTGGAATATGCAATTTCCGACGAAAATTCCAATGAAAAACTCATTCAAACAAAATATTTTTGTTGGAATTTCCGTTGAAATTATTCAAACGAAAATAATAGCATTTAAATATCCATTAGAATTGACAGAAACTGGGGAAAAAACGGGTGCGGGCCCACTACCATGAAGCGCACCATGGGAAAACGGAAAAAACCCATATGAAGCCCAAATAGGGTTTCATCCCAAAACCAATTGATGGAAGAAGGAGTATCCCGTTAGTCTTATAAGGTGGGTCTATTTTCCATATATGAACGATGTGGGACAACTCACAAGTGATATTCTAACAGGAATTGCGTTGGAATTCTATTAGTATATATCTCCGATGGAATTTCATCATTTTCTTGTAGTGTGATACTCATAAGAAAACGATTTTTCTACAAACAAAATACTCATATGTTTTTTCAAATAAATTATATTATGTATTACTATATTTATATTGTTTGATATTAATATTTCAACATAAGTATTTAGTATTTTATCGAGTTCATCTTATTGAATATAATGTAAAATATTATTTGAAATGTGTATTTAATATTTAATTATATTATCAAATACAATAAATATGTTGTAATAAGTGTGATACTTTTCTTATATTTTAATTTAAACTATATAATTATAATATCAATAAAATATATATATTGATATTGGATGACTCAACATTCACTCCAACGCGAGCAGTACATCTCAAAGGAAGAGGAGATTCAAAAGTCAACCTATATCGTGATATTTTGGAGATTTTTAATTGGATTAGTCAACAAAGCAAATTAATGGAAGTGGACACGTTTTGAACACAGGATGGTCGGTGCAAGATTTAACAAAAAAAATACTTACAAATAGGAAAAGAGAAAATTATCTCATGTGATTAGCGTTGTAAAACTATAAATACCATATTTTTCCAGTTGAGTCCTTTTTTAGGTTTAAATATAATTATCTATACGAATTTCAGTCGAGTCGAGTATGGGTGGGACTAGAAAAACCTATAACCCGACTTATAAATCGAAGCTCAGAAATCACTTTATTATTTGTAAATGGATCGTTTTGTACTTTGCTTATCTCATTCATCCAAATTTTCAATAACAAGATGAGTAACATATGCACATGTCATTAAATGTACATAACTCATTATTCATAAATTGTTATATGTATTATCACTTAATCAAATTATTATCTAAAAAATTACTGATTTTGAGGTAAACGATTAACCCAAATTATGTTAGTATTCGATTATCCAATATTCGCATCCACAAAGCCGGCTCCAGGGGCAAGCAATATTGGCACCTGTCTAGGGCCTCCATTTTGGGAGGCCTCACAATTTTTTTGCAATTGTATGTATTTGTTTGGTTGGCTTGGTCCATTTACAAGATTATTAAAACTAATTAAAAGTTAGAGATATTAAAATAATTTTGACTCCTTTCTTTCCTTCAAGTTTCATCAAGAGAAAAATAAAATATATTATAGAGCATAATAATTCTTGATTCAAACCACTTAGAGAGTATTATTTCTAACTTAGCGTATTACATATAAAAATGTCAAGATTCTGATTCAAATTTTTTTGTACTAATTATATTTTAGATATTTATTTTTTTTAATTTATAATTTTTGTTAATTATTATTGTGATTAAACTTACTAATATATTATTTTATGATTAGATTTCTTATATGAGTTATGACAGACAAACGCAAATTCTATTTGAAATGTTTGAAAAGAAAAAGAAAGAAAAACAAGAGATACTAACAAAGTCTCTCGCCTGATGAATGGATGAGTACGTAAAACCTAGCACTTCTGTAATAGAAGTTGAAGTGTTTGATCCTATTAAAATTGTGCAGGAAGTACCTGATACACCCCTAGTTGAATTTATCGAGATTTAACATATCAAAAATATTTAGATGATAATTAGAGGGGTTGAAGTTTTTTAAGAAGAAAATAATAAGTTAGAGAATGCAAATGATATCGAGAATATGCATGATAACCTAGATATTAGTTGTAAAAATTTGGATGACTTGTCCGATTTGGGATATTGGGAGAATAATGCCCCAATTTTTTTTTTTTTTAGTCGAGAAATAGTGACTAGAGTTACTAATGTCGTACGTGTATCCTATTAACGATAAAGGTAGAAGTTTCAATGATAAACTGTACAAATGATTCTTGTCGAATGCGGAAAACAAAATAGTTTTGAAACTTGATTATAGTGACTTGATCGAAAATTTTTGTACAAAAGAGCACGGAAAGGTTGTACACTTTTGTTATTTTGATTTTTACTTTGTTTCTCATATTCATTGTATTTTTATATTTATTATTGACAATGTTTAAGATTATTTGTTCAATTAAAAATTTTAAAATATAGAAGTACGATTATGGGTCACTCGTAAAAATTTGTCTGAGGTCTCCAAATTTCTGAAGACGACCTTGCCCATATGAGTTGATCGAGTTTTGGGGATTCGGATTTGAAAAAATTCATACCTACCCCGCTACCCGTTTACGTGATAAACTGCTTTTTCTTAATACCATTTCATAATTAAGTATAATTTACTAAGCCCACATTATGTATTATTATATATTTATAGTCTGACTTGATGTCTAATGATATAATTAGTGGATGAACCTTTATTTTACTTCTTTTAGGACGGCCTAAATTAATTAGTGGAGGCTTACTGCTTTTTTTGTTTTATTCTGGGAACCTGTTTGTCCCCAGAAATGTGCACACAAAATTGGAAAAAGAATAAATACATTTAAACTTATTATGTTCTTAATAATATTAGATAACAAAAAATATTCAAATAATTAATGTTTTCCCGTATATTATAATAAACGTCCGTATCTATGTATGGATGAATAGTTCTATTTGTACATAATAGTATTTACATAGATGTTTACATATTTTTACATTGATAGAATTCATTTAATATTTTATTTAGATAGCTATTCCTTACTTCATGTGAATATATATGTGTGTGTACACGCACCATTAAGTAAAAATTATAGTATGAATTGTAGCATCTTGAACTAACTTGATGACATATTTTTCCACTTGATNAAAAAAAAAAAGAAAAAAAAATCTAATCACAAAAGAAGAGATTGCAAATTAATATTTAATCATAAGTACTGCGATAAAAACTATTATAATGGGAATTATTCATAGATGAGGTCACTAAGGGAAAATGACTATTTCACCATAATCCTCCAATAGAGGATGACCATATTCCAAGAAAATAATTCCAAATCCTAATTGATATTTTAACTTTATTACATATGTTGAGAAATCACGACAAAGAGAGAGACCAAACTATTCCCTTGGGATTGAATTTTGGTTCAAGTATATTCAATACCAAATTATTTAAAAACTATTATAAATTATTTCTGAATTTGTCTCGTCGAATAATTTATTTTTTCGTTTGAGCTACTATTGGAAAGTGCCTTTAGACTTCCAATTTTTCAAACATTCAAAAACAAAGTCATCACTTTCTATATATATGTGTGTGTGTAAGAGTGTTTATAAAAGAATATACTAAGATGGATTAGTGGAACAAACACTTTGGTGGACAAAATGAAGTGGTGATTTTAATTTGGAGGTAGCTTCCAGTAACATGGGGGCAAAATGTACCTATGCTTTTATCCGTAGCACGGATTTTGAAAATCTATTTATTTTATTTTTCTTCCTTTGAAATAAATCTAAGTGGTGATTGTGATTTTGAAATCACACCTTTGCAGAAATTTTTTGAATTTTATAGTGGCACCTCTCACTAATTCATAACAGCATAACCATAGCATACAACTAACTATTTGACATATATTATTTTTTTATACATAATTTTTTTTTTCAGTTGACACTTGACAGAACTATTAGGCTGACAATGTGTCTAAAATGTAAGGGCATAAAATAATGAAGAAACACATAACAAATGAAGACAGTGTGATTTGTGAAGCTATACAAATGAAGATAGTGTGATTAGATGAAGCACAAGGGCTCAATCACTTTGGGTTTTCAAAAAGGATATATAAAACAAAAAACATGACTAGTGATAAGTGGAGTTCCCACATCGGTAGCATTGATATCTTTTCGAATTAAGGCATCATATCTCACTATACACACATTCAATTGGTTGGCTCCTGCAATCTTGTTAGGTTTGTGTCAATCGCTTAAAAGGAAACAATTTTTGCTCGACACTTTGTAGATTCACATTTTTCCCTTATTTTCACATAGAGCATGAGTAATAATTATGAGGCTAAGGACCTGTCATTTGATTTAATTATTATTATTTGTTTTTTCTGTCAGTAGAGCACAGTATTCTGGTCAATTAAAATGTGATTTTAATAGGTGCAATCATAATTGTGTAACACAATGTTGATTGCTAGAACACATAGTATTTTACATAGTTCAACTTGAATTATTGGATCATATAAATTTAAATCATTTTTTCAAAGCATGTGGACGAGTGATTCATGTTTTCTAAAACTGTTGAAATAACAATTGTTCATGATAATGCCACTATTATATACTGAAACTGTTGGATAAATGGCTCATGTTTATGACAATGTCAATATTATTACACATCACACATCCAATAAAACTAATTATGAATTAGAATATAATTTGGGAACACAAAAAATCTTTCAACTGCAAAACTGAGGCAAAACGTTGGGCTGCTTGTTTAGCAGATAAAAGGCTTTAGTAGAAAGCGTACCAAATACCTAGATAAGCCCAGAACTGTAGCAGCCCAATTGGTTGAAGTGATTCTTATCTTACTTCCATATTGACATTTAAAGCTCCCTTTTTTTCTTTGAAAAAATTTAAAGCTCTTGAGTCTACCATTATAAAAACTTATCTGAACACAGTTTGCTAGCATGACAAACTGCATCTAAAATGGAAACCACAC